>JAIUCV010000013.1:21535586-21605377 GCA_026724425.1 Erythrophleum ivorense | reverse complement strand
AGTATACATTGGATTTGCTTGAAAAAAATTGAAATGCAAGGCTGTAAACTAGCCAAAACTCTAATAGAAGCAAATTATAAGGTAGGGTTGAGACTTGATAGTGCCCCAGTTGACATAGGCATGTACCAAAAGGTTGGCAGGCAAGTTTATTTATCTCTCACACACTAGATCATATATCAGTTCTCTAGTTAGTATAGTGAGTCAATTTATGAATAAGCCTAATCAAGAGCATTTAGAAGTGGTTTACAGAGTACTAAGGTATTTGAAGATGACTCTTGGCAAGGGCATTTACTTCAAGAAGGGTACATGCAGGAATGTGGAAGGATACACAGATGTAGATTAGGTTAGTTCAATCACTAACAAGCAATCTACCTCAAGGTATTGCACATTTGGTTTGGGCATCCTAATAACTTGGATGAGTAAAAAACAAGTTGTTGTTGCTAGAAGTAGTGCCAATACTGAGTTCAAGACACCAGCTCAAGGGATTTGTGATGGCACTTGATTGATTAGACTACTCAAAGAACGTAGAGCGCCTATACAAGAACAAATGAAAGTGTGATAATATGGTTGCAATTAGCGTTGCCAAAGATCCTGTTCATCACAATAGGACCAAGCATATGGAAATTGATCGCCATTTCATCAAAGAAAAAGTAAAGATGGGAGTTATTGAATTAAAATACTCTCTATCACAACTTCAAGTGCCATATATCCTAAAAAAGGCTATGACTAGAACTAAACATGAAGACTTGAGCTACAAGTTGGGTATGTTCAACATATACAACCCAACTTGAGGAGGAGTGTCAGAGTAGCTCGAACAAATTCGGGGGTTTATTTCCACTGATTCTGTCCAACGGTCAGATCTGATTCAGATCAGACCCAATGGCTGTTTTCCTTATTTAATCTCTCTTATTTGTGTGATTTTGTCTGGGCAATTATGTAGAGTTATTGCCCTTTTATTTTCTGATTTATTTCCTTTCCTAGATCAGCCTTTGTTTTAGGCTCACACTATATAAACATATTCTGGTTATTCGAATAAAATAAGAAGCATCAGAGCTGTTTATCCTCTGATTTGTTCAACATAGCTTATTCTGTAATGGATTTGAAAGCAATATCATGGACCTCCTTCCTAATCAAAAGCAAGACACATCAGCCAGCACACATGCATAAACATCTTAAGGTGCTTTTAGAAATGGAAAAAAATATATTTCACCCCTTAAACTATGGCCTAATTACAACTTTAGTACATCAACTTTAAAATATAACAGAACACCTATTCTTTGGAGAGAGAAAAAAAAAAACTAAAAACACTAACTTCCAACCTCATTTAGGGGTGTTTTACACTTTTCCAACAAACAAAAAAGGTGTTTGTTACATTTTAAAGTTGAGGTACTAAATTGTAATTAGGCCTTAGTTCAGGGGTATAGTTTATTTTTCCCTTTGGAAATTCATTGTCTAAGAAAAGAAATTACTAGATGATGACTTTATTGATACATTTCCAAGCATAAATTTCAACAAGAATCCTTGTAATTTTCATACATGTATAATTAATAATTCTGTGGAATTACAACAATGATAAAAGAAAACAGAAGTTAAGGGAGATCAAATTATAAGACCAAACCAAGCCATGGTGCTGCACAGAAGTTCAACATCATATTTGCAAGTTTTTGCCCTCTCAATGAAGACAGGTTCTTTTCATTCTGTTTGAACTCCTTTGTGCAGGGCTTGCAGGTAGGAAGGCTCTTTTTATGAGAAACAATGAAACAAAGGATAAAAATGTCAATAGTCAAAATACAGGAGAAGGTTCCCTGTGAAAATCTTCACGCTGAGAAAAGAATGCACAGTTATTTAATAAGTTTCATCTTATACCAATGCCTTATGAAGTTATGATTTAAATACCTAGTACCAAGTTTGAAGAAGTATAATTTGCATACTTCAGGTGCATTTAACAAATGACATAAGTTATTTATACTTTGTGCCATATAAAAGGACCTTGTTACCATACAAGAACAGATTTAGACCATGAAAATGACTTATGCATTACTTACCTCAGGATTTCAGTGCGAGACAAACGAAGCTTTTTCACTGCATCAAAGATTCTCTTTGTTTCAACTGAAATCTGCCTCCTGATGAAGCCACATGGAGATGTCATAGAACTTTCTTTCAATTCATTTTCCTTTGAACTTGAACCAAAGAATTTCTTGATTGGTAAACCGGATCCTATATTCTCTGAGGTTATAATTTCATTTGATTTCCGCTTCAAATTAAGATTTTGCTCTGCTTCAGGACCAATTCCATCATTTATAGCACCACCAGGTATAGGATGGTCCTCCTCATCAGTTACAGGCCTGGCAGTCTCTTCTTTGCCTGCAGTAAACTTAGTTTCACTAGGACTACAATCATTGACCAAAGCATCGACTTTCAAATCATGTTGCCCAATTTGGATTGAAGTGGGACATGATATTGCCCAGTGATCAGGCTGAAAGCACCTAATGCATAAGCAAGATAGTTCTTCCAATTTCCCATAAGAATTGACGTTTTTGAGCAGATCTTCTAGCTCACTTTCTGCAATCCCTGAGCAATCATGAAATTGATGACCTCTTGTCCCACAGAACAAACAGGTGATATTTGTGTGAGTGGTACTATTGGTTCTATATGATGGTTTGATATATTTGATGGCATCCAATCTTCTCGCAAACAGAGAAGCCATTGGCTCTGAATTTGTGACTCTTGGAGAGGGTGAAACAGGGTTGAGATTATAAATTGAGTTATGATCATCTTTTCCCTTGTTACTGTCAGCATCAGTTGAAGCCTTTTCACTCATAGAACAATTATGTGACTCTTTAGCCTCTCTGGTGTCTTCGATCTTGAACTTGTGTATAGGAGTCTTTGAGTGATCAGTGGAATGCAGTTGAATTCTACCACTATGATCAAGGTGATCAGAGATTATCAAGGGGGCTGTTGATTTTCGAGAAAACCGACTTATCCAGAGACTTCCAAGAGTATCACTTCTGTGGCGCATATTATTTTCCTTTTTCTCAGAAAGTGCATAGGCACCAACATTCTCAGTATTATTTGTATTTTGTCTTCCTGAAGATGAATTAGACATCATTCCTTCTTTCTCCCTACTAAGTACCAAGTTGGAACAATTTCTATTTTCCACTGAATCAGTTTTACCGCTTTCATGACTGTTAACAACATTTATAGGTTCAACCTTAGGCTGGGTGAATTGACCAGCATCACATTTCCTTGTAGATTGCTCAAACTCATTAGATGGCATGCAAACAAGACTATCATTCTCCGCACAACATTTTATCGGAGTTGCATCTATTCCATGTACTTTGTTACCTAGTTCAAAGTCCTCAGAATTGTCTCTTGCTTGATGATTGACACTCGACATTCTTGTTCCCATGGGGCAATATATGGCCTGAAAAATGGATTGGAAGCCTATAGTTTTTGGCTCTGGATCATGGTTCTTACTGTATGTGATGAATTTTGGATCAGGCAGTTGATGACCATGATTGGTATGTGCAAGTGTAAGAGACAAGGGACTTGCCTCATCTTGAATTGAATGTGAGAATCCTTTCATCATGTTTGATATCCAGTTCATAAAGGAGCTATCTTGTTTAACAAAATATTTGGGACCTGAAGTTTCTTGGACTTGCTTTTTGACTCTTTTACTCCCAACCATTAACTGCTGTTGGAAGTTCCATCTCCTCTTGCCTGTTGAAAACAACCCAGCACTGTTACAGCTTTCAACACTTTCATGGCTGTCATCCTCCTCCTCGTCCTCCTTTGATAATCTTACATCACCATCTGATAGGGCCTTTTCCTTGCCTTTGTTGCTCATCATTTGAATTTTGCTATTACTTGGAGAATGCAAAATTGGAAGATTCTTATCACATGGAAGCATCATTTCATTTTCCTGAGATTTATTATCAATTTCTTTAGATTTTGAAACTAGAGCTCCACTTGTTGTACCACAAACAGCATCACAGTTGAAAATGCTTAAATCATTTTCTGCAGTTGATTCCAGTTTTTCTAAAGGAGTTCTGCTGGAAGAAGTTAAATTGGTTCCTAGAGCACCCATACCTTTATATTCAGTTACCGGCTCCACTTTGGCATACAAATCATCATTTGTTTCAATTGCCTGATTGCTGATACCTATGTCTCTGCCCCCAGAGGTATGATCCCTTGGTAGTGAATTTTGATCCATGCTAGGATTTAGTTCATCTGCTTGAGGTAATAGTACATCAAATGGCCTTTTGTAAACCTCGCCTGCAAGAATTCAGGATACAGGTGACATTTCAGATGTGCATAAAGGGAAGAACTTCTGCTTTTCTTTCACAAAAGTAAGAATTTCTATAGAACTCCCACTTTTAAACAAGGAAATGGTTTTGAAATTTGGAAGTTATTTGTTTAGAGAAAACATCCACCAGATAGATATTCATTTCTATAATTCTATTATTCACAACTAAGATATAAAGCAGTCAGAAAAATATCTAATAAGATTCAGTATTGTAATCCAAACAGAATAGTAAAATCTTCCTGAACCAGTCCCTATATTCATATTCCCACAATAGCACATAATTGATAAGGACAAGTATGTACCTGAAATTATGGAAGATTTGTTTCCCTTTATTTGAGATATTTGAGCAGTTCCAGTGTTGTCTTCATTGCAACTCTTATTTTCCCAACTTATCATTACATTCTCCTTCTGATCATCGTGCGAACTAAATACTCCATCTGCAGTGTTGGTTACCTCCATATTACCACTAGATCCTGCCAAACAAGAGTTCTAGGGAATTAAGAAGATATTGTCCAGGAAAAAGTAAGTAGTAGAAAAGTAGGTAAGCATACTAATAGATTTATATTTACTATTATACCAATTTGGATAACTTTTTTTTTTTCCCTTCTTTTCTCATTCAGTTAGGTTCATTTGTGCGAAAAATCTACTTCAAACCCACCCTTCACTGCATTTATAGGGGTAAGGATGGATTGGTGATGTTACCTGTTTCATGTTCTTCATATGCTTTACACTCTGGCCTGACACCTGAATCACTTGTTGGATGTCCAGTGGAAGTATCTATATCTATATAATCAATATCAGTCTTTATGCAGATGGCAGCGACAGGTTTATCAGCAGCAGAGCTCTCACCAATGACACTTTGTGGAGGAGCAAGAACCATATTGCTGGGTCCGACATCCCAAAATAGGGAGGCATTCTTGTCAACAAAGCTTGAATCGGCACATTTAAGGCTCAAACCTTTATCTGGAGACCAAACTAGTTCAGATAGAGCATCAGAGGCAACAAATGTCATGTCTAATCTGGAAGCTGCATTTGCACCTGCACCTGAGTCATTATTCAAAGTCTTCCAAATGCAGTGGCTAGGATCATTTGTGCCAAGTTCCAAATCTGTCTTTGGTTCTATTTTCTCATTTTCTGAACTCATGTTTATATAACGATAAACTCTCAGCAGGAGATCCTGAAATATAATTACAGTCCAAATTAGTCTCCTGTGTCGTGCTTGAAATGAAAATTCTGAGTACAAGGTATTTAACACTGTCAATGTGGGGGCAACAAGCACCATAACATGAAGCCTTGCATTGGATTATGATTTCATAGGATAACATATGGGTTGCAATGAAGTCGCAAAAAATTTCTTGCCATACATTGTTTGTATGCACTTCACTATTACCATAATGTGAACAAATAGTACCAAGAACAATTGCCCAACTTTCCTGGTATAAAAGGGAAACTCCAAAAAAAAATAAAAAAGGAAACAAGACTGCATTGCCCACAAATCCCAACTTATCATAAATGGGAACAGGAGCTAACTTTTATGCCCATGTAAAACCGTATGAACACAAGCCTATAGAATTATTTCTAAGGTCATTAAGCTATGCAAAAGATTTACTTTATCCTTCTGGACATTGGCCAAAATTAGGTAACAGGTGTGGCTAACTCTAACTGCACTGCTGTACTATAATTGCATCTTTATATGATTTCTACCCACAGTTGACTTCCCCCCCCCCCCCCCCCCCCATTTCTTAATCCAGGTATGAGCATAATTCTCTCTTATAGAACATTATCCCCTGGTCCAGATATTCCAAATGCAAATACATTAATCCCAGGAGTAATTTCTGTTGTTGCAATCCCTGGCATCACAAAGTTCAATTCTTCATACAACATAAAAAGCCATCCCCACAAATTATCCATCTAATTAATATTTTCCCAAACTTTGCTCCTCCCAAATAAAAACTTATAATCTAATTCATTGTTTTGGCTCTTCTAATAATCACTTCATGAAATTTAGTTCCTCACAGTAATTCTTTCCCTCTTACTTTTTTTTTCCTTTTTTCAAGACTCTTTTAGTAATCTGTGTAATACTTATAGATTTTCACAAAATGCAGTATGCATGCCCAATCCCAATGTACATTAAGACATTGATTTGAGTTTACATACTACTCATACTATTTCAAAACTATGGTTGTGTCAGTGTTTGACATGTGTCAAATACTCATATTAAACATGATCTAACATTTTAAATTACACATGAACACCTCAGATTTTGTGGTGTTGTGGTATCCATGTCAGTGTTGTGTCCATGTTTCCCAGTTTTAAAAGTAAAGCTTCTGTAAATGCAACGAAATAGGTATGAACTTGCATCTAACCTACATCTTCCACTTGAAGCAAATTGAGATCCTGAGTAGAAGGCAGATCTGGGCATCGTTGTGCTTCTAGGAGAGTGATCTTCTGTGCCCTCTCTTCCTTATGCTTGGGTATAAAGAATTATACCTGGGATCTAAACAAGAACTTAAATTTTAAATACTGAATACTGATTTGTACTTTAAAGTTTTCTCTAGCAGATAAAATCACAAGGTTCAACATTAAGGAGGGCAAAACCTCGCCAGTTCAGGAAGATTAACAGTTGACTAAACAAATACCAAATCAAGTAGATAGCCCGAGGTGATCAAAACACAATCCATAAATTGTATTAACATTAATAAGGATAAGACCCACAAAGCTAAATTTTAACCTTATGCTCCTAATTATCAGAACTCTACTTGATGCACACTCTGCATATGTAGAAAGGAGAAAGTGATACAAATAAGAACACCAAACTGCAATTTTATCATAGAAATGCAAGAGACGAAAGCAGACAAGGATAATAGCTTCCCAGCAGGAGTTACTACGTATGGATCACTTTAGCTAATCCTTTTTCATCATTGAAAAATTAAGGAAAGGGTAAAAACTTCCCTTCCATTGGGTCTAGAAAAGTTCATGCCTGCCCAATGAATTAACAAAACAAATCATAAAGAATAAACCATTAGATTATTCGTAGATAAAAGTCATATTGAAGTGGGAAATCAGAGCAGACACTAAAAAATGCCTCACTTAGCTATGCGGGGAAATGCAGGAGACACTGACCAAGGGCTTGAGCAAAATTGAAAATTCTGAGAGTGAGAGGCTATCAGAGAAACATACCTCTCCTTCAAATACACTGTTGGGTCCTTCAATCTTAACATAGAGACCCAAGAAAAATAAAAAGAAAATGAAAAAGAAAAAGGTAGAAGGCCAAGAGAGATAGTGCGAAAGATGTATGATTCTGTGTTTGTGAGGCTTAGTGAGAGTGAGAGAGAGAGAGAGAGAGAGTCAAGCTTGCGAAGTTCCTTCAAGAAACAGACGTCCTGCAGCCACGGCTTCATGAATCTCTTCGCCCTTTATGGAGTGTGAGGCTAAGGATACGCCACGTGGATACCTCCTCATGCCTTGACGCTCTAGTTAGCGTTACAGTTGCATAATCTTCGGGAGCAATTCTTTTTAATAATTCAGTCAACCTGGGGTGGTTAAACAATATTATTTTCTTTTTCTTAAATTTCTTTTAAATGTTAAAAATTTAAAAAAATTATACGTCATTTCTTTTATTTTTATTATCAAAATTTTTAATTAAAATATAATAAATACATAATTTTTATAAAAAAATATATAAATTTTAATTAAACTATATATTTATTATAGTATTATTAAAAATATATAAATTATTTTAATGAAAAAATATAAATATAAATATAAAAAAATTACACCAAAATATAATCATTAATAAAAAAAAGTCTAAAAGATGGTTTTATAGCATTTTTGTGACATATTTAATAATATTTTTCATATTTTTTAAAAGATAAAAATGGTGATCTAATAATTAAAACATAGAAAATCTTGTGTTATTAGATAAAAACAAATTCTTTTGTTGAATGATGAAATATTATTTTTTAAAAAGAAAATTTATATACAATTTCTTCTATTTTTATTGTTATATTTTTTAATTAAAATATAATAAATATATAAATTTTTAATTAAAATATAATAAATGTATAATTTTTACAAATAATTGTATAATTCTCTAATTAAACTCTATATTTATTATATTTTTATTAAAAATTTATATACTTATCATAATTTGATTAAAATAAAAAAATAATAGTAAAAATATAAGAAGTTGCACCTAGGTTTAATCCCTATTTTTTTTCTACTAAATGATTAAACATTAATATAAAAGTGATTTAAATTATCCAAACTTAATTTTAATCATATAAAAAATAAAATTAAGAGAAAATTATTATAAAATTTTAATATCCTGGGAATCAACTGCCTGTTACAAAAGAAAGTGCACTTCAGTTACTGAAAATAATTTTAATTTTTAGTTTGAAGCATTACTTCTTAAAATTTATCTTTAGTCACAAATTTTTATTATTTGAGGAATATATTTATTTTGTTAGATTAAAAATTGGTTCATCTTTTTTTTTGAAATAAAATTTACATAAAAACTATTTTATTGTTGAGTTTTACTATTGATAATTGCGAGACTACTTTGTTTTATTTAATAATTATTTTATATTATGTCATCAGTTGAAAAAAAAAAAGTTTGTTAGTGATTTTGTGAAAAAGCTAAAAATCTCTTTTAGACAATTTTCTATTTTCAAACTATTTAAAAAATTTAAAAAAAAAATTTTCATCAATTTTACAAAATACATGTTCAATTATTTTTTATTTTTAATTAAAATAAGAAACAACAAATGAAAAAAATAAAACAAGCTAAGCTTTTTTTTCTTAAAGAAAATAAGGATTAAATTTTGCACATGATGCACGTTAATTTTAAATTAATGTAGTGTGAATTATTATCACGTTAATACCAAAAAAATAAGATTAAATATTGTTAAATATTATTAGAAGCCATTGAGTAATGATTATATAATGATATAATAAATATTATATAAAATTTTTATCTTCCATTTCATTTTCTATTTGGATATCAAATATGTATTGATTATTCTTTTAATTCCAGTTTGATATTTTTTCAATTAAATCAATCTCAATAATGAGAAATGAGTACTTGAAAATAAATATCACTCTAACTCAATTTAAATAATTAATTTTTACTTCAAAAATAATATGGGGGAATACTGTTGCATATGATTTTGATAAAAAGTTACTTTTGTTTAAATAAAGTTTTCTTCCTAAACATGTAATCAATAAATTTATAAAATAATACTTGAGTATTTTTTAGGCCATTTATACGTTAAAATTTCATATATATATATATATATATATATTAGATTGTTGTATTTAATAAAACTTATAAAATTAAGTTATTTATGTTTAAGATCTAATATTTGGCATAATAATTTTAAGGCTCTTTAGCCTTTTGGGCCTCTGGATTTTTTTTTTGGCTAAATTGTATTACAATAACTTACTAAATTAAGATGACGTTATATTCACCATTTGTTAATTTCAATTCTTAGTTGAAAGATGAAGATGGATGGAAAATTGCATAAAAGATCTCATTTCAAAAGACTATGCAATCTTTATCAAATTATGTCACTTTATTCAATTTTTTCACTTAATTATTTATTTCAATTGGGATTGTAATTTAAAGATATAGTAATATAATGATAAGATAGATTGAGGACTATAATTCCTAAGGCTTGGTGGTGAAGATAATGAAAGAGGTGCTCCTTTTGTGATTAAATGGCCATTATGAGATTGTGATGATTTTTACTTATAAGTTTTAGGGGCAATGAGATAATGATGACAATCAAGCCAAGTTGTTTGATGGAGTTGTAGAAGATATTCTATTCAAAGCAACTTGAACAATTTCTTATTCAGTTTCTTGAATAAGAGTCGATGAATGATACCAGTTGAGTTCTTTGGGCCTTGTAGAATTAGGCTTATACTGGGTTAATCTAATTCAAACTCTTGTAGTTGGGTGTCACCCATAGCACTTGCTTTCAAGTCCATTAGCAAAGTGTTGAGTTAGGCAAACTTAGAGTAATGCATGTTCTTGAGTTGTCGTGTGATTAATGATAATAGTGTTATCGCTTCATGTTACCATGATTCTTCATGTTCGTATGAAGTACTTTGTAAAATGCAGTCGATAGTGGGATATAGATAGTTACTTGTTTGCCTTTTAAGTCTTATCCTCAACAACTTCATTCATTTTTGTGCTACTTCTCCCTTTTATCTACTTTGTTTTCCATCTGCCTATTTGTTACTTCATTTGCTTCACTTGCATCTATATAGATTGATCTTGAGTGCAATGGCTATGCCTTTCTTTCATGACTTTAAGAGAAATATGTTTGAGGTTGATTTTATGTTGGTCATGTGAAGGTTATAGTTTCTCACTAAACATTGTTCCATCATTATCTTTTAGTCAACAGGGCATGTTTAGTGTGGAGAATGGAGCATCTTTGACATTGTATGAGGATGCTCTTCGAAGGTGAGTTCATTTTTTGTTGGATGGGCATTTATGTTCTATAATAACTTCAATTTTGGTTGCTTTTTATTAGTTGACATCACAAGCTATTCAATATGTGTTAGGCTTTATGTTGTTAAGCAAAGGTAGAGTCATTCTTTTACTTTGTTTTTGCCATCTTTTGATGTAAATGAACATGCAAATGTGTGTGGTATGTTCACTATCATCAATAAACCCAATTATTTTCATCTTTTTAATGGGAGTTATATGGATTCAAGTTTGTTATGGGTTTATTGCTTTTTGCCCTTGTAGAGTATTCTTAGCTCTTTCCTCTTTGATCATCAATTTGTTAACAGAATTAGTTATGATCCTAATGAGATAAAGAGGTAGATTGAAAGTTTTATTAAAGATAACGTAGTTGTCCTATTAGATTTGACTAGTAGGTTTCCATTGTGTGTGTGTATGTGTGTATGAATGCAAATGAATGTGTACCTTAACTTTCTACTGGTAGAAGCTATGGTTGGAAATCTATATATGTTTTCTTCTATTTTATTATAGAGTTCAATTTTATATGCTCTAAAGATATGAGTATGAAGGGTGAGTTTTCCTTATATTGGTTGACTTAGTCCACATATATTATGTTGGTTCTTAGAACTAACACTAGCTATAAGCTTAAGTTTAAGAAAATTAAATTCTTAATATTATATTCAATTTGCACTAAACTTTACAAAATTTCCTTTTACTCTATTTAGCTCTAGCAAGATTATCATTTAATCCCTATATTCACCAATTCAACTCTCATTTTGCTAGGATCCATTGATCATGCATAATTTTAATTTTACTAAGATTTTTCATCTCTATTTTCCCTTTTTCCACCAATCATTCCTAACTCTACCATTATTAAGATTCCAAGTTCAAAGTTAATTTCAACATTATTTTTCCTTTGCTTGTTAATCATGCTCAACTCTAATTTAATGAATATTTGAATGCCATTTTTTCTTAACTCACTTATCATGTTCAACTTTAGGGTTTCATTTTCAAGTACTCATTATATTCATCCTTATGCTTTTAATGCTAAATTCTATCATGCTTAATGTTTTGATGTGACATTTAATTCTATGCTTTTAATTCTACCATTGCATCTTAGATTCGACACAAAACTTCAAATTCTATCCTTGATTATTTGTTATCTTCTTGCACATTAGATTTAAACTTATGTTGCTTTTAGTTCATCGTCAACTTCTTTTTGACTCTAAGCCTATGATGATCTTATCATTTTCTCCTCAATATCCAAGGCATTTGCTTTGATTTTGACTTACTTTCAGCTCTAAGTATCATGTTGGGTCACCTTTTGTGGGAACTTTTATCCTTTGTCAAAGCTTTTCCTATGTTTTTTTGGATGATTAGTAATAGCTGAGGCATAGCTAATATGCATGTTATGTAGTAGGGGTACATGCCATTTTAGTGTATTTTGCATAGAGATCCTTGTCTTTTCATTGGGTTTGTACATTTTTGTTCATCTCATTCTTTTTATAAATTTCTCTATGTGTTATTGTTCTATACCCCTAATGAAGTTATATAAAGTGTTAGTTTGTTTAGGTAATCGGTATTTTGTACAAACTTAAGGATTGAGATTTCAAACACTTAGTGGGCTTCTTATTATATTAGGAATGGGTAGAGTCTCTAAAGTGTATTGTTTGTTCTTTTGAAATTTCAGTTTGCTAGTGTATGCTTGATGTAAGGAGTTTTTAATTTTTTGGTGACAAGCCTTTATTCCATTATGGCTATCAAAGGAATCCTCAAAGAAGATCAATTGTCTTTGCCATATCTCACCTTTCTTTTTGGCAAAATATGTTATGTGAAGGGTTCCCACTAATTCTTTTACTAGTGGAATGTTTCCAACAATAGTCATAGCCTTAATTTCATGCTTTTTCCTGAGTGCAGCATGCTTTTGACCTGTGATAGCTATGCTTGTGTTGCTAAGGCTCTTGTTGCAATGGTTACGTAGTTTCTTCCTATCTTTGGAGGAAACTATCTCTTATGCATTGCCAATATTATCTTTGTTGGCAAATTTGAGTTTGGGCTTCTCCTTTGGGTTCTGTTCATATTGTGGAAGCCTTATAAGGAAAGCCTTCCCTTTCATATGGTTCTTAGGTAAGGATTTTGGGATCATTCACTTTGGGTGATGGCTTCCCTTGAGAACTCCTATAACATGTTTCCTTTTTCAGGGATAAAGTGTAAGCTTATTTGTAAAGCTAATATTATCCTACGGTATGATTTTGTATACCATATAGATAGGGGTTTTTTAATATTTTATGTAATAATTTCCAAAGTTTAACAAAATGCCTTATGCATTGTACTTTGCCTTTGAGTTTCATCCCTTGATATGATATAAACAATATTCATGTTCCAAATAAGAGATTTAACAAAGAAGTACATACCTTGTTGCTCTTTTTATGATTCCACTAATCATAGTTGGCTAATTTTTTGTTGCCTTTTTTTTAACCTTGAAACTATAAGTTCAATCTTTAAGTTTTGTAAGCTTAAGAATCCCTAAATATGATCTTTCGAGGTTATACAAATTTGCTCATTATTTGCATTTGCTTTCATATATACATATCTAGAAAAATTTTATACCTTTTTTCAAGAGCAATAAATTTGTACGGCTCAAGGCTTCGAAATGGTCACTTTTTACAAGATAGTCATTAATTCTTTTTATAGGTGGTTTGATAGCCTTTAAAATTTTAGGCCATCCTAAAGGATTTTTGAGTGCCTTTGTTTATTGATTTCTTTTATGTGGTTTTTTTTGACAATTTTGGCCTAGTTTGCTATTATAAAAGGGTAAGGATAATCATTACTTCTTCACATCAAGAGTCATAAAGACTTTATGGCATTTATAGAAGAAATTCCTGGTGTTGTCATTTGTTAAAGCCTTCCTTGCTTCTAATCAAGTGGAGATGGTAGAGGTTATGTGGTGATTCCATCTGCATTTTATGTTTCTTTCAAAAGCAAGAAAGCCCTACTGATTGATGTCTGTAATGACGGTGGGTTCTCTCATTTGTTCATTTTTGCAAGTTTTTCAAAGAGGTTTAATGAAAGAATGTCCTTGATTCTTCATTAACTTATGGTGTCACTCTTTTTCAAAGTGGTTTTCACATGCTTATGTTGTTTGTTGTGAATCATTTGAAGTTACCTCTGTCTAGTAGTGCGAGGTTGTTTAAGTTTTTGCTCTAGGATCTTTGAATAAGATCCTTTCATAAATTTTCTTGAGTTACGAAAAACTAGTTAGATAAATAAAATTTGTACTTCGGATTTATGTAACTTTATATTCATCTTTTGGAATTTTTTCTTGTAGGTTGAATGTGATCTCTCAACAAGAAGTAAGAACTTGTATCAGTAATAAAAATTTTTCATTGTGTGTACCTTTGGCCACATAGTTGTGTAATCCTTTCTTGAAAGACAATGTTGAAGTTAGTCTTCTTTCTTACAAATATAAGGTTTTGTTTAATTTTAGTGTGGTTTTTGTTAATTAGGCTTAAGCCTTTTAAGGGATTGGCCCATATTTCTTGTTGGATTAGACTTGAGCTTGTGGGTTCTGTCTAATATTTATTATTTTGAGCTTCCCTAAGGATTCTCTAAGTTATGAATCTAGATAACTATAAATTTTTATTGCTTTAGTTAGATTCTTTCATTCCCGACTTCATATAAGGGGGGATTAGGGTGAGTCTTTCTTCTCATCATAGTTCATGAGATGTCTTTAAAGGCTTAGAGGTTGATAAGGCTCAAGATATCATCAATTGCTTGGGCTTTCATTCGTCTTGATTAACCATCAGTGGTGGGTAAGTTGTTTAGTGTTTTATTTAGAAGGAATGAAGCCTTGATAGTTGGCGTTACTAGTTTTGGCAAGCTTTTTTTTTTTTTATCTTTATAAGCATGCTGCTATCACTTCTTAAATAATAGGTAATTGTGTAGGGTGCAAGAAGTGGGTGAGAGGTTGACCTTTTTTTTTTCGGTGCTTGTCTTTTGCACTAGATGGCAGTATTATAAGGTGCCTTCTTTGGTATGGCTAGTAGAAGCTATTGGCTATTTAAATCTTGCCAACATGTCTTTTCAAGTTCTTTTAGAAGCGACTTACTTTTTATGTTTTAGTTTCTTCTCTTAATTCACCAAGGGAATATCTTTGTTTCCATCTAAACATATTTTGCTATTATTGTATTGTTTTTAATCATCTATAAAGATTTGATAGATTATAAAAGTTGTAATGTCTTTTCATACCTTTCTAAGATTATTAATGTAGGGTTGTGTAGATCAACAACCTTTGTTCTTCAAATACTTGTCCTATAGAGAGTTATTAAATTGTAAAAAAGGTGTACTTTTGCTATATTGTCTATAAGTTTGTAATATTTACACGAAAAAGATTTTTTATTTGTGCTATCTTTTTATGCGTACCTAATGGCTCTTTAGGATTGAAGTTCCTTTTTTTAACTAAAGTCATGGAGACCTAACATCGTGTAGACTCATTCTTTTCTTTCATAAATGTCATCATGATCTTCGTGTGAAGCCATAAAAGCCTAAGGTCATGTAGGCTTGTAGCTCTTTTTTGCAAGCATCCTATGGCTCTGTCTTAGTTCGGCAGTTTTGAAGCCATATGAGACCTAGATCATGTTTAACTTGATATTTTCTTTTGAAAGTTTGACATGTACTTTAAATGTTTCCTACCACTTAGTCTAAGGATCAAAATCATATCTTTGATTTTCATCTTCCTCATTCAACCAATTGAAGATGGATTGTCCCATAGTGGGCTATAGTAGGGAGGCCATCTTTGTAGCTCTTAGCTTTTGAAGACTCTTGGCAAGCTCTCATTGTCCTTACAAGATGTGCATTTCCTAGGGCTTAGGTGGAGGAAGGGCAAAGTTAGGGCCTTTTTTTTAGCTCTTAAGGTAAAATTTTGATTTGTGATTAAATAATTACATTGAGTGGTTTGGAGAGCAATTTAATGTGGCACATACTTAAGGCCTTAACCTTATCGGGGTCATAGCGGAAAGGTCCATGGAACCTTGTTTTTCATGGTGTGTATCAAATGGGGACTTTATACCACCTAAGTCATAGTGAAGAGTGATGTAGACTTTTTTAATGCATGAACAAAACAAAATATTACATCACCCAAGTTATAGCATAGCATTACATGTTCATATCAGATGGAATGTTACGTCATCTAAGTCATGGCACTTAGCTACAAGGTTATCAGAGCATATAACTCATAGGATATGATATAATCTTCAGGGTATGCACACATCTACCATTACATAAAGATAAGGAGAACTAAATGTAGTGTTGATTTAAGCTTTAAAAGTAGTAACATTATATTTTGTAACTTTATGACCATTTATTGTTGTGATCCTTCTGCTTATGGGAGTTTCTTTTAAACAAAATTATGTGATGGAGGTTGCTCATTTTCCAAGTTTGACAATGTGTTTAAAGTTGAATTTTGCTTTCTTTCAATCATTGGGATAATCTTTTTTTTTTTTTTTTATCTAGGCTTTGATTCTTAACTTGAAATGAAAGGATAGAGTGTGATGAAGCATGATAAGGCCCTTACTTCATGCCCCAAAGGTTTTAGCTAAGGTCACAATTTAGATGGAAGAAGAACTACCATATGTTAATGGGAGAATGGCATTAAGAGCCTAAAGGTGATTTTTTTCTCTCATCCCTTCTTTATTGTGAGAAATGTTTTTATTTATTTAGTCTTAAAAGGCAAACTAATAATGACATTCAAATAAGGTGATCTTGTGAAGCTGTATAAGCTAATTGATCAAAGTGTCTAGTTGTATTTTAGTTATTCAAAGCCACATTGTTTAAAGCGAAAGATTGTGTCAATTCATTGTATGTGGCTTGATAGATTATAGTTATTGAGTTATTTAGGCCTTGATAGTGTGGATTGGGTTGTTTGGGCTTATGAGATTCTTATGCTTGTAAGGCTTTTATAACATTATTTTATTTAAAATTTTTTTGGATACATTTGTTTACTTATACAGATACCAAATCTAAAAGTATGCTAATCCAAAATCCCTTGATAATCAAAGTTATAAACCACTATTTATAAAAAGATACTAAATAAATTTCTCTCAATTGAAAAGGTTTTCTTTATAATTAAAAAAAACTATTTAATGCTAGTAACTTGATATAAACAGTTAGGTTTTTGGAGAATTGGTTGGGTTGATTTTTGAATAGAGTAAGGTGTGATGGTTATTTATGGTACCTTATCACTTTTATAAATACTCACCTCTTTGGATGCTTTACTTTCATTTTCTTATATCTCTTTTAGGTTTAATAAGTAAGAAACATGATTGGATTTATCTTGCTCCTAGTCGAGATGATGATGACTTAATTATATCTTAGTTTGTTATTTTCAAGAGTAAGTTGCATGTAACTATTTAGCCTACTATCCACATTAAGGTGTCCAAGTTAGCTATTAGAATCTATTGAAGATTCATAGTCACACCACACTATGACTAATGTCTAGGATAGGATAGAAAGTTTTAAAACTAGGTTGCTAACATTTTGAAGACTATTATAATACTTTGTAATGTAGATTTATAATATTATAGATTGAATTTCTCTACATTTATTTACTTTTCATATTTTGATCTTTATTAAAATAGGTATAAGAATATGACATTGATTTTTTTTAATTATTGTTAGATTTAGCAATAGAATATCTTTATTAAAAAATAGCAATGAATGTAATGATGAATTTACAAAGATAAAGATATATTTTAACCAACTTTTAGTAATGCATTTAACCATAGATTGTCACTTCAAAATTAGTGATAGTTATAGTGATGTTGCTAAAAGTCATACATTTGAAACATGTTGACTAAAATTAGTGACTACAAAGTATGTCTGATTGATGTAGATGTCACTAAAATCTAGTTAGGAATTTAGCGACGTCTTTATCCATGACAAAATTAAAGATGAATGCATCTATTAACATTTAGCGATGAATTTGGCCATTGCTAAATGGCAATTTTCTGTAAGTTATGAGTGAGGGAGACAACTCACTCCATTAATTATAAGTTCCATGATAGAAATAGATAGTAACACACTTCTCACACTCTTTGGATGTTACAATGTTACTAATGGGTGAGATAAGTTTAAAAGATAAAATTTTGAATATTATCCTTGTGAAGCTAACCCTTTACAAAAATAAACAAACAGAGAGGATTAAAAAGAAATTAAAAAAAATCATAAAAACCCCAACCATCTTAAACTCTCCAATTTAAAGAGGTTTGAAAATTAGAGTTAGGTTTCCACCCTCTCACTTTTTAAATATTTAATTATATTATGATACTCAACCAACCACACCTTATCCTATTTCATTCCAATCCATCTTTCCAATCAAGCTAGGATTACTATTTGATTCAAAACACATTTTAGTAAATAAATATTAATATTTAGTATTTATTATTTATTGATATCCAAATTAATTTATCCATGCTTTAACTAATTTATCTTTGGACTCAACACACAACAATATCCTATGCTAAAATACAATTTGACATGCATAAACATTCTAGTTAATATAATTTTTTATTTTGAACAAGATTATAAAAAATTGAATAATTACTTACCAGCTGTAACTTTTTTAATTTTAAAAATCAAATAAAAATAAATAGTTCTGAATTTTTAAGTTCCTATCCATTAACTGTAACATTATTTTTTGTAGGTTAACACGTAAATTAAAATACCGGGAAACTAAATTATTTCAGAAAAGCGTGTATATTAGTCGCTAGGTGGATAATCGATAATGTTGTAATAGACATAGATAAAGTGGGATAAGTCCCTATCAATACAAGACTAAAGGTCCATCCATTAAGACACAGCGCGAAGCCTCAACCATGCAAGTCTCTTCCATACGTTGCTTTCAGAATAAAAGAGCAAAATATTAGATAAGGTTTGTCCTTCATGGGTTAACAACGACAATGCCCAATAGCCGATGCTTTCTAGCTTCCACTCCAATTGTCATATTACAAATCCTAACAATTGTAACGCGAAATTGCAACTAAACATTTTAAAATTTGTTTTTAATTATAATAACGTATAGAAATTTATAATTTTTCGCTAATCTATTAATTAACTTTAATTATAATAATCACTTACAGTTTAAATTTGATATTAAAATTTATGCACTTAGAATTTTACTTCCAGTTATAATGCCTTCCTGATTTATAAAAAAGTTACAATTGTCCCCCTAACCTATTAGTCCCATTATAATAATCATGTGTAAATTTGAAGTTAAATCTAACTTTAAATACATGAAATTATTAAAATATCATTTCTACTGCTTAGTATCCATATTGAGAAAAATATACTTACTCATCTTGATTTTTACCTTCAATAATATCCCCCAATCTAAGAAAATTATGCATTATACAAAAACAAGTTTGAATTTTCATTGCAGTACTTTTTAAATTAAATTTCTCAATAAATATAAAGTTCTTTTATAAGTTAAATATTAAGTTAAATGAAGGGTAATTTCAATTGGGGAGATATTATATTTGAAGGAAAAAATTTCTGGCTAAGTCCCACTACAACAATGTTAGCCAAAAGTGACTGAATTTTCTTTGTTTTTCTTTTACTTGTTTCCTTCAACATGTTTTCTTTTTTTAATTTTTTTGGTCAATTTCCAACCGCCTTTTCAAATGAAAATATAAAAGTATGCTTTTTTAAAAATAATATTTTCATGTAAAAGGCTACAAATTATAGTTGTTAGTAGCTTTTGGCATTTGTATCCACTAACAATCAGTCGGATTACTTATAAGATATTTTAAAACTAATATATAATAATATTTAAATATATATTAAATTAAATTATTTAAATATATCATTAAAATATAACAAATAGTATATGTATCTATTTTTATGTGTATATTAATAATAAATTACAAATAAAATATATTAATAAAATATAAAAAGTATTAAATTATCTATCAATATAAAATCTGACTGAAAGTCAGTAAAAAAAATTCAACTGAAATTCAGTTGATTTTTTTATATCAATTGATATTCAGTTTGTAGCACTATAAATTCTAATTCATTCTATGCCTTTCAATGACTTAATATCATAGAGGATGTAGATTTCTTATAGAAAAGTAAAGGAAAATAATGAATATTTTTGTGTTGTATCGTATCTAGAAATTCATTTCGGTGTCACGTGGATCGTGTGAGCTCATACTATGCCTCCTCATATTTAATTGCATTATTACAACTCATTTGTATCATAAAAACTTGCCTACAACTCATGGAAACCGAATTGAGAGGTGAAAAATGAAGTTTCATTCTCGACCAGAATTGACCTCCTTTTTGGGCAAACTTTGGAAAATCATAATTAAATCTAGAAAAATAAAAAACATGCAATCTTGGTCATTCTGGAAAGCTTGGGATGTCTACTTCATGAAAAAATATGTACAAGTCATAACATCCCACACATAGAGCGTTTGACACGCGAAATAGTCCGGAGGTCAGACTGGGTCCTGATGCTGTCACAATTTACTGATATGAACTTCAAAAATGTCCAATTAATTTTAAAAAAATCCAATACATGTAAATGATATCAATCTGGAAAGCTATGGATGTCAAATAGAGATGAAAAATATCTCTAGATTAGTTCATTAAGCCCAAATCTCAGAATTTGATGGAATAATACTTCTGGTTGGGCAAGGCTACTGATACTGGACAAAAACTTCAAAAATTTATATCTTCCTCTTTAGACCTCCAAATGAGGTGCTTTTAGTTATCACAAGTCTCCATAATTGCCTAGTTTCTCTATATAAAATTTCATGACAATTGGACATCATTTGAATATCAAATGACAGAAAACAATTTCGGACCAATTGAATAGTGCAGCAGACCAAATCCCTAAAATTTGCCAATTTCAAAAAATCATCAAATATTTTGTAGACCTCCAAAAATTATGATCTTTAGCTTTCCAGAAAGCTCTTACTGAGACCTAATTCCATGTCAAATTTTAGACTAAGACTAACTCATTTGGCTAAAAAGTGATATAGGATTCCATAATGGTCAAATTTGGTTCCATATGAGGTACCAAACTTGCCAAATGGTTTTTCCTTGGTGTTGGCACAAGTCTAAAAGCATATTTAAGACTTGCGTGAGCTACCCAAATGGTCCCAAACCTCATGCATCTTATTTTGGCTATTTAACCCTCACTTATACACATATTCATCAAACTTTAAATTCTCATTCTATAGCCTTACATACTCAAAACATGGGCTAGTGGTCATATATCATAATCATACATCTAAACATCACATAATAGTATATTTACACATGTCTCAACGTTCATAGTACATATACAACCTCATATATATGATGAACTATCATTATAGTTCCAAAATCAATTAAACAAGACACAAGGTTGTCAATCTCTCTTCCTCATCGTTGTTGGTTCCTTTCACCGTAATTGCTTGATCCACCTAGCATGTTAGATCATTGGAGAGGAGGGGATGAGATTCAAAGAATCCCAATAGCTCATCTCCCATTCAATCACATATAATATGTACAAAGCGAGCTCTTTAAATGCATGTATAGAAAAATAGAAGTCATGGACATTTTCAAAGCAACCTTGGCATGTGAATCAATCATAAAAGACATTCAAGAGTTCTCCAAGTGTTTAGATTGGCCTCACACTTCTCTTCATGGATTTTAGACTTGCCTCACCCATTCTTTAAGAGCTTTGGACTCAACTATACTCTTGGGAGCCCACTTTGCTTTTGGGAGACTCTTTGCTTTGTCTCAACCAAGTTCAAGGGTTCTTGGCCCATCCTCACCAAAGGAAAGAGTTCTTGGCTTTTTCACACTCCAACAAACTCATACAAATATCATGGACTCATTTAAAACATAACATGGTATCAAGGATCATGACATATAAAGGCATGCTAGCATACTTTTCTTAGTTTGAAAATACACATACATACATTCTAAAATAAGCTAAACACACATCCATGCATGAGAGAAGGTGGAGAGAGTTACCTTGTGCAAATCTACACACTTTTCTCCTTGGATTTCCCTCATTTGCCTCGGCTATACACCCACAATTTGGTGGAGATATTTTTTTTTGGCCTAGACATGATTTAAGGGAGCTAATTAGGTTCATGAAACATATTCTAAAGCTATAAATTTGCTTAAGCCCTAAATTACTCTATAGGCTTCATTATGGTCTATAATGGTGCCTAATGAAGCAACACTCCTCACATAACTTCTAGGCCTCATTCTTTCCTCTCAATTATGATTCTTGACTCCTTTTAAGCCTCTTGGAACCACCACACCATTAAAACAAAGGGCCTAGTACCATGTTGCTTCTTTAGGTCATAATATGGAACCTATGACCCCAATTCACTTTCCTTGAGTTCTACATTTTTTCCAAGGCCTCCTCTTATATTCATTCACCATATATGACTCGAAAATGGCCTTAGAAAAATTTGAAACTCTCCCTAGCTAGGTGAACTTGCTTAGGCTGAGACTATGGGTGCATTGGCCTTCCATGGAGTTCTCTTTGTTTTCTTGAAGGAGGAAGCATGTGGGGAGCCTCTTAGGGATCTTAAGAGCATGTTTTAATATTCAATTAAGCCTAAAAATATTTATATAAAATCAGATTTGCAAGAGACCATTTGGATCCTTAATTATTCCATCTTATTTCCTAATGATCCTTTCTTGATTCTATTAGTTCATTCTTAATCCTTGCCACCTAAAACCTCTAATCCCTCTATGAATTGGGCAAAAAACAGCCCTTAAGAATTGGGCTCATGGTGCCCAAATTCGTGCAAGAGGAAGGGGGAGGGAGAAACTACCAAAGAATGAAAGTTTTACCTTGTTTTCTTGTTTTTCTTTGCTTGCTCTTTGCCTTCTTTGGCCTCCTTACTTGATTTTCGAAATTTCCCCTCTGTTCTCCCTTCAAAACAGCCCTCAAAACTTCAGAAAAATCATGGAGAAGAAGAGGGAAAAAGAGGAGAAGAGATTGGTGGAGAGAAAGCATGAAAAATAAGCAAATTTTCATACCTAAAGACTTGAATTTTTTCTCCTTCTTCTCTTCCCTTGGTGTGCCACTTTCAAATTTGTTTCAGACCAAAAAAATGTCGGTGGAGAGGAAGGAGAAGGGCTAGACGTGATTTTAAAAGAAAAAGGGTAAAGTCAACATACTTTTTTAACTTTTCATTTTAGTCCCTAATCTATGGTTTGTCCGTTTGGTCTCATTTCAACTCTTTTTCAAAATCCGTCTTTTCCATCATATTCCTTAGGTTCTTAATCATAATAATTGCCTTTGGAATCACTCAAAAAGGATCTAAAACTATTCTGAACTATTCGATCAAAATTTCAGTCAACTAACAGCCGAAATCACTCACCAGAGGGGTTTCAACTGTTCTAGGGGTTCCTATGGTATTCAGGACCTCTGAGAATCTCGGAAAGCTCAAATTTTCTATTTAAAAAGCCCTCCTATAAGATTTCAAAATTTTTCAAAAATTACAAAAATACCCCTACTTTCTTCGGTAAATTTTCTGAGCTCTTTTGGCTCTAATTTTTGGGCATCTTAAACCTCAAATTCTCATTTTCTAATATTTAAAATTTTATCATAATTTTAGTTGGCCCCAATTCCTTCTATTTCGAGGACTTTATTTTATATTTGGCCCATTTCTGACTTTTACGGAGAAGCCGAACATCGTGTTTCTCACGTTTACGGAGGGACTGGATGTTACACAGTCCTACTGAAATTTCAGTTGGATTTATTTTTGAGATTATCCTATTAATATTTAGTAGAATAAATATATTAAAATTTGGTATTTAATAAAAATTATCTTTTATAATAGTAATTTGGTAGATATAATTTAATAAAAATATTATTTATAATAGTAAGTAAATATAATTTAAGGTATATTATAAAAATAATATAATAAAATAATATATATAATTTAATAACATGTTATTTTAAAATAAAACTTATAATTTTTATAAAATATATTATTTAATTAGAAAATATATTAAATTAGATAATTATATATTAATATTTGAAATATGTGTATTGAATTTTTTTTTCATATTTTTTGTAATTTTATTATGCATGTGAAAAATTATTTTTATCTAATACTTAATTTCTCTTGTGCTTAACTTTCTTAAATTTAATATTTACAAAAGTTCAACATATTGGAAGAGGGTGGGAGCTCATAAATGGTGAACTGAAAATAAAATTATTGGAAAACAGAAAAAGGTGTGAACTGTTATGAAACAACTTAAGAGATAGAGAAAAGAGGATTTAGAAAAAATATAGAATAAGAAAAATGCTTTTCAATTTTTATTCATTACTATCAATGCAAATGGGATGTATATTTATAGGTACAAATTTGTAACTCTAAAAGGTCACATCCTAAATGTAAAATAATATACCATAAAGTAGGGCATAAAAGTAGAAAATGAATATCCAAAGAGTTACACATTTTTAAAAGAATATGAGAAGAAGAGTTACAATTCTTGAAACTAAAAGGTTACAATTCTTGAAGGAGATGATCATCCATATAAAGAACTATATAAAGAATGGAATCATAATATATCTTTTAATAAATTTGGGGGTTAATAAACTAAAGAGACATCTACTATAATGGATGGATTTATAACACTCCCCTTTGGATGTCTATTGTACAAGGAATATGCTTCATTAAAACCTTACTAGAGAAAAACCAAGTGGGAAAAATCCTAATGAAGGAAAAAGAGTATACCGTTCCTTGTGCACTCCCCTTGTTCATATCACTGTAGATCTTTGAGCCGTCGCATCCCAATTTTGTGTACTAATCTTTCAAATGTTAAGGTAGGTAATGCTTTGGTGAATAAGTCAGCTAGATTATCACTTGAACAAATTTGTTGAACATCAATATCACCATTCTTTTGAAGATTATGGGTGAAAAAGAATTTTGGTGAAATGTGCTTTGTTCTATCTCCTTTGACATACCCTTCCTTCAATTGAGCTATACATGCTGTATTGTCTTCATATAGTACAGTACTCACATGTTTCTTGGATATGTTGAGTCATAAATCTCAACCAAACACATTCTCGAATTGTTTCATGAACTACTGATTCGAGAAAGTGGCCACAAGTATTTGTTTAGTGGAATGCCATGAAACAGTTGTATTTCTACTTGTAAATATATAGCATATTTGAGATCTAACTTTGTGTGCATTAGATAAGTATTCAGCATCTGTATATCCCAGAAGTTCTGATCTAGATCCATTTGCATATAACAAGCCCATATCAACAGTACCTTAAAGATATTGGAAAACATGTTTAATTCCAATCCAATGTCTCTGTGTTGGAGCTGAACTAGATCTGGCTAACAAGCTTAAAACAAAAGCTATATTAGGTCTTATATTGTTAGCAAGATACATTAATGCACCAATTGCACTAACATATAGTACTTCAGGACCAAAAAGTTTTTCATTATCATTTTGAGTTCGAAAAATATCCTTTTTCACATTAAGTGACCAAACAACTATTAGGGTACTTAATGGATGTGCTTTATCCATGTAAAATCTTTTAAGAACCTTTTGTCTGTAGTTTGATTGATGTATACAAATTTCATCTTTCAAATGCTCAATTTGTAGGCTGAGACAAAACTTTGTCTTTCCAAGATTTTTCATTTCAAATTCCTTTTTCAAACAATCTATTGCTTTTGAAATTTCTTTTGCAGTTCCAATAATGTTCAAATCATTAATATATACAACAATGATTTCAAATCTTGAATTTGACCGTTTTATGAAAACACATGGATATATATTGTCATTCTTATATTTTTCCTTTAACAAATATTCACTAAGACGATTATGCCACATTTGTTCAAACTGTTTTAGTCTATACAAGGATCTTTGTAATTTAATTGAATAAAGTTCTCAAGACTTTGAATTATATGCTTCAGACATCTTAAATCCTTCTGAGATTTTCATATAGACATCATGATCAAGTAAGCCATATAAATATGTTGTAACAACATCCATAAGACGCATATCAAGTTTTTCATGCATCGTCATAATAATAAGGCAACGAAATATAATTACATCCACCACAGGAGAATAAGTGAATTCATAATCAATTCCAAATTTTTGTGAGAACCCTTGTGTGATAAGTTGTGCTTTATATCTCATAACTTCATTTCTTTCATTTTGTTTACATACAAATACCTATTTATATTCAATGGGTATTACACCTTCAGGTGTTCGGACTATAAGCCCAGAAACCTCATGCTTTTCAAGTGAGTTCAATTCTACTTAAATTGCGTTTTTCTATTTTGGCCAATTACATCTATGTTGACACTCATCAACAGATGTAGGTTCATGATCCTCATTATCACTTATAACATTAAACACTATAGAGTATGCAAAAATGTTATCGATAACTATTTTCTTACGGTTAAATCTTTTTCTCGTAGAAACATAACTTATTGAGATCTCTTCATTTTTATTAGTTTAAAGTACCTGAACTTTTTCTGGAGTTATGTTACTTGTTATGTTTCTAGACTTTTCAGAAGTATCTATTTCTTTAATGGGCTCATTAGGAATAATTGTTCTTTTCCTTTTATGGGGATTTTTATCTTTTGAACTAATTGGTCTACCACACTTTTGGTGTGTTTTAGACTCATTAGCTATTTCACTTACAGATTGTCCTTCAGTTACTTCAATTCTTACAAGAGTATTTGTAGCTGGTGTATGTGACTTTGTCACACTTTTTAAGTCAGTAAATACATCTAACAGTTGATTTGCTATACTTTGTAAGTGAATTATCTTTTGAACTTCAAGTTCACATTGTTTTGTACGAGGATTAAGATACGTTAAAGTATTCCATGTAATTTCTTTGACTAGCTACTTATCATTTTCTCCTTCTAATGTTGGGAAAACTAACTCGTCAAAATGACAATCAGCAAAATGTGCTATAAACACATCTCTTGTCATTAGCTTAAGATATCTTATAATAGAAGGGGAATCATACCCCACATATATTCCCAACATTCTTTGAGGTCCCATCTTAGTACGTTGTGGTGGAGCTATTGGAACATATACTACACATCAAAAAAATTCTAAGATGGGAAATATTTGATTCCTGACCATAAGCTAATTGTAAAAGGGAGTATTTATGATAATTTGTTAGTCTTATGCGTACAAGTGCTGCTGCATACAAAATTGCATGTCCTTAAGTAGAAATAAGGAGATTTGTTCTCATTAATAAAGGCCTAGCAATTAGTTGAAGTCGTTTAATAAATGATTCAGCTAAACCATTTTGTGTATGAACATAAGCTACAGGATGTTCAACATGTATTCCAATTGACATGCAATATTCATTAATAGCTTGTGAAGAAAATGTTTTAGCATTATCAAGTTGAATAGACTTAATGGTACAATTTGGAAATTGTACTCTTAATTGAATAATTTGAGCAAGCAATCTTGCAAATGCCAGGTTGCGAGTTGATAACAAGCATACATGAGACCATCTGCTGGATGTGTCTATTAATACCACAAAATATCTAAATGGTCCAGATGGTGGATAAATAGGCCCACAAATGTCACAATGTATACGTTCTAGAAAAGTTGGAGATTTAGTTCTAACTTTAGTTAGTGATGGTTTAATAATTAATTTATCTCAAGAACAAGTAATGCATAAGAATTCTTTAGATTGAAAAATCTTCAGGTTTTTCAATGGGTGCCCATGTGAATTCTCAATAATTTTTTGCATCATTATTGTTCCGGGATGCCCTAACTGTTCATGCCAAATGGTATATATTTTTGAATCTATAAACTTTTGGTTTATAGTTGCACGTATTTCAATTGTAATAATTTTTATATAGTACAAACCGAAAGAGAAAGTTGGTAATTTTTCTAGTATCTTTTTCTTACCAAAAATAATGCTTGTGATACAAAGGTATTCATTATTTCCTTCACACACAGTTTTTATATGATATCCATTACGACAAATATCTTTAAAATTCAACAAATTTCTTTGAGACTTTGAAGAAAATAGAGCATTATTTATGATAAATATTATTTCTTCCGATAATATGATAATAGCTATTCCATATCTTTCAATTAATCTTATACTACTAGAAATTGTAGTAACATAAGCTTTATCCATGTTTTTTTTAAGAAAAATATTTTTTATTATTTAAGATCGTATAGGTACTTGCACTATTTGCGAGACATATATCTTCATTCATTTTTCTAAAATTAAGCAAAACAAAAGTATAAGAAATATTATAAAAACTTGTGCTTAAAATTTCATATAAACTTATAATTATAAAAACAATTACAAACACCTAAACTTATTTTTCAATATTTTCTTGTGGATTGACAAAGAAATCTGATACATCTAAGTGTGTAGTATTTATAGTATTAGTGGCAAAATCATCATATAGATTAGCAAAATTAGTCTCAACACTTTTTTCTTCTTTTCCTTCATTAATACTTGATAAAGATCAATAAGGTGTTTTGCTGTACGATAGGTGTGTGACCAATGTCCATTCATACTATAACGATAGCATGAATTTTTTAAATTCTTTACATGTTTCTTTTGTCAACTTGTGCTTCCTTATTTTTCTTCTCTTTTATTTCACTTTTAGTGGTAAGTAACATTCTTATGATAAAGAGTATTATTTCTTCCTCGACCATGTCTATGGTCTCGACCACATCCTTATCCATTATTATTAATCATAGTAATATTCACTTCAGGGAATAGAGTATAACCAGTTGGACGAGCTTCATGATTTTTCATTAGTAGTTTGTTATTTTGTTTAGTTACAAGAAGGCATGAAATTAATTGTGAGTATTTTTTAATCCCTTTTTCTCTATATTGCTGCTGCATGAGCATATTAGAGGCATGAAAAGTAGAGAAAGTTTTTTTTAACATATCATTTTCAATAATTACTTCTCTGTACAATTTTAATTGAGAGTTAATAAAAAATATTGTGGAGTTATACTCACTAACTAATTTAAAATCTTGCAATCATAGATGCATCTAGTCATAACTAGTCTTTGGAAGAATAACAGTTTTCTGGTGGTCATACCTCTCTTTCAAACTATTTTAGAGTACAAGTGGATCTTTCACTATAAGATATTCAGATTTCAACCTCTCATAGAAGTGATGTCGAAGGACAATCATAGCGTTAGTGCAATTTTGTATTGACTCATTATTTTCTTCTTTGATAGTATTTCTAAGACCCATTGCATCAAGGTGAATTTCAACATCTAAAATCTAAGATAAATAATTCTTTCTCGAAAGATCAAAGGCCACAAATTCAAGTTTCATAAGATCTGACATGATAATTCAAATAGAATAAAACTAATAGAAAAATTAATAAGTAAGATGGAAAGATTTTGCCTTTCTTGCTTAAATGATCAAGAGCAAATTTGTGCTAATAACGTGTTATGAAACAACTCATGAGATAGAGAAAAGAGGATTTAGAGAAGATATAGAATAGGAGAAATACTTCTCAATTTTTATTCATCACTCTCAATGCAAATGAGATGCATATTTATAGGTATAAATTTATAACTTCAAAAAGTCACATCCTAAATGTAAAATAATATGCCATAAGGTAGGGCATAAAAGTGGGAAATGAATATCCAAAGAGTTACACATTCTTAAAAGAATATGAGAAGAAGAGTTACAATTTTTGAAGCCAAAGAGTTACAATCCTTAAAGGAGATGATCATCCACATAAAAAACCATATAAAGAATGGAATTATAACATATCTTTTAATGAATTTGGGGGTTAAGAAACTAAAGAGACATCCACCATAATGGATGGATTCATAACATGAACTCAATTTTTTCACTTGTGCCTTTTATTTTCTATATATATTAAATTTTCAGTGCACCTTCACTATTTTTGGCTTTCATTTTCATTTCTTCCTCTTCTATTTAATTTTAAATTATTTCATTTCTTCCTACTCTCTTCTTCTTTTATTCTTTCTTCTTTGGTCTTGTTCTCTCTTTAGTCTTCTCTTGTCTTTTTCTTCTTTCTCTTCTTTCTTATTCCTTCCTTCTTTTTTTATTCTTTGTTCTTTAATTGTCCCTTCTCTGGTCTTTGATTATTCTTGATAAGATTAATTTGGGATACTATTTTCTATTTATTATTTTAAATTTTGTTTTAAAATAATGAATGTATTGTTTATCCTTTTGGTTAAAGGAATCATCTTTTGAAGATCAAAGAAAAAAAAAATAAAGCAAAAAGACATAGAAGAAAAAAGAAGATATGAAATCATTTTGATGAGAGACACATATTAAGTAGCAATGGTAGGGAGATTATAAGCCAAAATAAAAAATAGTGATGATTAATAAAGTATTAATTTATGAAAAATTAATTAGTGATGATTAAGGAACAATCAATATAAAAATATAATAATATTATACTCAAATATAAAATAAATTATAATTTTAAATTATAGACACATGCTTATGTGCATGCATGTACATATATATATATATATATATATATATAACACATTGAATAAAATAAAATAAACCCCCCTAAAATACATATCCCCACCTATCAAAACTAAAAAGAAATACACCATTAAAATAATTTAATATAGATATTTTAATTTTTTTAAAAATGTATTGTTTCTAACTTACTTTTAGTTAGACTATCCAATTAAAAGTTAGTTGAATTTTAATTATTTTATAAAATTATATTTTACAAAATATTTGAACAAATTAATAAAAATATTTGATATATATATATATGGATCCTTGAAGCCAAAACTAGTATGTATATATATATATATATATATGGATCCTTGAAGCCAAAACTAGTCCATTATACACTACATCTGAATGAGGACGAAACTAAAAGGAAATTAAAGGATACAAAAACTTATGTAGTAGTATAAAATATCTTGTTGCTGTTGGGTTTAGGCTCCCTTCCTATGTGGAGAAAAGCCCAAAATTAGAAGCCCATTATGTGTCTCACTTAGTAAGTGGAGAGGGGTCAGATTAGGGTAAGGGTATGGAGCATTCTTTCAAGTTAGGAGAGCAACCATTGAGAGAAGAGGAGAGGAAAAGCCAATTTCGCATGTTCACAGGGCAATCAGATTGAAATCGTGTTTGTAGATTCGTTAATCGTTGGATCGAGTTGAAATTTTGTCACCAAGTTTAGAACATCTAGTTTTTTATTTTCAACGGTTAGATTGTTGATTTTTTGCCTGGTGTGAGAGTTATCTGGTTCATATTGAGCCTCTATTTTGGGTGATTTTCTTGCCTCTTGATTCTCTATTGTAAGTTTTGTTGCTTTGGTTATTGGTTGGCTGTTAGCACTTATTTATGCACTTGATTGGGACTCTATTGTACTCCTATTTTGATCATAGTGGAGCTGTTTCTTTGATCTGGACGACCCGTGGTTTTTACCCTTGCATTGAGGGGTTTTCCACGTTAAAATCTTGGTGTCTCTTAACTTATTTGCGCTGTTTAATTACTGCCATCTATTTGTTTAATTTCTTTTCATTGATTCTTGCAAGTTGAAGGCATTTAATTCTGCTGCATAACTTTATTAAGGTGTTTTTCTTAACAAAGTGGTATCAGAGCTTAGGTTTTGGAGTTGTTTGACTTGCTTGAATGATGGAGATAAATACAAATAGGATGGTATGTTTAAATGGTACTAATTATCATTTATGGAAGGGCAAGATGAAGGATTTGCTATTTGTGAAGAATATGCATCTTCCTATATTTGCTATTCAGAAGCCGGATTCCAAGTCTGATGAGGATTGAGATTTTGAGCATCAACAGGTATGTGGTTTTATTCGTTAATATGTAGAAGATAATGTGTATAATCATATTGCTAATGAGACACATGCAAGAACTTTATAGGAGAAGATTGAGTACTTGTATGCCTCTAAGTCTGGGAACAATAAATTGTATTTGCTAAATTGTCTAATGAATTTAAGATACAAGGAAGGGACTTCTATTTCAGATCACTTGAATGAATTTCAAGGGCTCCTAGATTAACTGTCAAGAATGGGTATCAAGTTTGATGATGAGATTTTGGGACTATGGCTGTTGAACACTCTACCTGAGTCTTGGGAGACATTTCGAGTTTCAATTACAAATTCAGCCCCTAATGGTGTTGTCCCTTTGCAAATAGCAAAAATAGGGGGAGAAGTCAGAAAAATGAACCGAAGGGTGGTAGAGAGAAGAGCAGAAGTAAGTCTAAGTCCAGGTACAAGAATTTAGAATGTCATTATTGTCACAAAATGGGGCACATTAAAAAGCATTATTTTCAGTGAAAAAAAGAGAACAAGGGCAAGAAGGGTAAGTAGAAAGAGAAGGGTCAAGATGATGATAATGATCGCGTTACTACTGCTACTAGTGATGATCTTGTTCTTCTTCATGATTATAACACAATTAATCTTGTATCAGATGAGAGTATGTGGATAGCAGACAATGCTGCCATTTTACATGTTACACTAAGGAAGGAGTTCTTCACAGCTTATATACTGGGTAACTTTGGAACGTTAAAGATGGGTAATGATAGCATATCTAAGGTAATTGGTATTGGTGACATTTGTTTACAAACTAACATGGGAGTGAGGCTATTGCTTAGAGGAGTCAAACGTGCTCTAGATGTCCACTTTAATTTAATCTCTGTTCAAGTGCTTGATGATGAAGGTTATGATAACCATTTTGGTTCTGGAAAGTGGAAGCTCACTAAAGGCAATTTGGTTGTGGCCAAAGGAAAGAAAATATCTAAATTGTATTGGACAAAAGCTTCGGTTGCTAGAGACAGTGTGATTTGCCTTGGATATAGAGGTATCAAATTTGTGGTACCGAAGGCTTAGTCATATTAGTGAAAAAGGGTTAAACTGCTTAGCCAAAAGGACGTGCTTCCAGGATTGAAGAGTGCACAATTGGAGAAGTGTTCTCACTGCATGGCTGGTAAGCAAACTAGAGCATCATTCAAGAAGCATCCTCCTTCAAGGAAGTCAGAGTTGCTTGAATTGGTGCATTCTGACATTTATGGCCCATTGAAGGTAAATCTTTTAGTAATGCTCTCTACTTTGTTACCTTTATTGATGATTGTTCCAGGAAACTTTGGATCTATACTTTGAAGACAAAAGACTAAGCGCTAGAGAAATTCAAACAATTTCATGCCTTGGTTGAGAGGCAGTCAAGTAAGAAGTTAAAATGCATTGTACTGATAATGGTGGTGAGTATTATGGACCTTTTGATGCCTATTGCAAGCAACAGGGTATAAGACATGAAAAGACTCCTCTTAAGACTCCTTAGCTTAATGGTTTAGCAGAGAGAATGAACTGAACATTAATTGAGAGGGTTAGGTGTATGCTCTCTGAAGCAAAAGTACCCAAAATTTTTTGGAGTGAGGCACTGTACACAGCGGTGCATGTTATTAATCTTAGTCCTGTGGTTGCTTTGAATAATGAGGTGCCAGATAAAGTTTGGCTTGGCAAGGATGTTAGTTATAATCACTTGTGCGTCTTTGGTTGCAAGGCATTTGTGCATGTTCCAAAGGATGAAAGATCTAAGTTGGATTCAAAGACAAGGCAGTGTATTTTTATTGGCTATGGTCAAGATGAATTTGGTTAGAGGTTGTATGATCCTGTTGAGAAGAAACTTGTTAGAAGCCGTGATGTGAAGTTCATGGAAGACGAAACTGTTAATGACATTAATAAGGTGGAGAAGACTACACCTGTGAAAGACAATAATTTGTCTAATGTTGATCCAGTGCAGTTGCCTATTTACAATCTAGATGCTAACGAGGGTAATGTTTAGCATGGTATGCAACATAATTATGTTGATGATGATGAGCAGCTTAGAGATGGGATAGATGCTCCAACAAATGATGTTGAAGAGCATCGTGAGTCACAACATGAGACTCCAGATAATACACATGAATCACCTTAAGTCCAACTCAGGAGGTCTAATAGGCAAAGATAACCATTTAAAAGGTATTCGCCTAGTGAGTATGTGATCTTGACTGATGGGGGAGAACCTGAGTGTTTTGAAAAGGCCATGGAGAGTGAAGAAAAACAAAAGTGGTTAGATGCTATGTAGGATAAATTGAAGTCCTTGCATGATAATCACACATTTGATTTGGTGAAGTTGCCTGTGAGTAAAAAGGCATTGAAAAATAAGTGGATTTATAGCGTGAAGCATGAAAGTAATTCTACATCTCCGAGGTATAAAGCTAGATTAGTGGTGAAAGGCTTTAGTCAGAGAAAGGGTGTTGATTTTAATGAAATTTTCTCACCTGTGGTAAGGATGTCATCCATTAGAACTTTGTTGAGTTTGGCTGCTACTCTTGATTTAGAGGTAGAGCAAATGGACGTGAAGATTGCTTTTCTCCATGGTGATTTGGAGGAAGAGATTTACATGAAGCAACCTGATGGCTTTCATGTTGCAGGCAAAGAAGACTATGTATGTAGGCTGAGAAAGAGCCTATATGGTTTGAAGCAGGCTCTGAGGCAATTGTAACATCCCATAATTAATTAAGGTGTTAATCGTGGATTAGGTTAATTAGAAATAATTAATATGGGATAATTGGACAAGTTAAGTGAATGAATATTTTAGAGAGATAAATTATTAATATGGGTTTGAGATTTAATTGGGATAGAAACTTTATCTAGGCCCAAATTAAATTAAGTAGATAAGAGGCTAATGGAGGCCCAATAAGCTAGGTGCAGACCTAACTTGATCCAATGTGATAGAGGCCAAAGATCCACCTTGTATAGGCTCTTAGGAAGGCCCAATAAACCTTATGCAGACCCAAAACAATAGAAATCCTAAAACTAGGTCTGGCCTAACAGAATTCTGCAGCCCAACAATTTAAAAACTGGCCCAACAAAGTAAAAATCTAAGCCCACTAGGAGTTAGACCTTGGAGCAACCCATGACCCATAGTTGACCTAACTTAAACCCAACTAAAACCCTAAATGCTTCAGCCACTATCCCATTTTTTTGAAACACAAAGGAGAAAATCAAAGGTCCAAAGGGGAGGCTAGGGTTCTTAGCATATTTCCACATTTTTCCACTTCTAGAGCAAGATTTAGCCAAAGTAATAGTTATATAACTTAATCCTCTCATCTTTCTCTTCATTTTGGTTCAATTAGTTTTTCATTTGGAGCATTTTCACCATACCCAAAATTTGAAATGTGGTTATTTGGGATTATCTTGGTGGAAATTCATAGGTTGAGGCTAGGGCTATCATTAGATAGGTATGAACTCTTCTTTTTGAGATAATTCTACTGATTTGAGACCCTAATGACTTGATTATAATATAGGTATTAATTTTGTACGAATTTGCATAGGATTTTGGATGAAACATTGAGGTTTCTGGAAAAGGACACATAAATCCGAATTTGAGACTTGTAGTGGCTGGGTAAGTGATTCCTAGGTAGACATTAGCATTTTAAATTCTTTGGGTACTTGTTACAACTGTTAATGATGAATTAGAGAAGTAATTATCTGATGCTATGGTTATAGGGACATTTTGTACCATTGGTGGCTATTGCAATTGTCTACAAGTGAGGTAACCGGGTTCATATTAATTCCATACATATATCTATTTTAATTTCATATTTGCTGTACATGAATGATTTGAAATGTTGAATGAATTGGTTGGCTATCTATTGTATTGTGTTGGACCTTGTGAGTCCATGGTGGAGCTGTGGTGCGGCTACCACCTGTGCATGTGCTTCGATAGAGCACCGGGTTATGATCAAACCCCAGATGCACCGAGCCCTGGTTGTGCTCAATGAGGAGTAGGTGCCGTGGACGGGCCTTTCCCTGTGTTAATGGCCTTTAACATATGAAAATATGATTGCTAGTATGGGATAGTGATCATGATAGCCTAATTGTTTCATTTACTGATATGACTAGTATTCTTCTTATGCTTACGTGAAATTATGCATGTATGCTAATTAAACTGGATTATATGATGAAATTGCCTTGGTTACTGAGATTTATACCTCACCCCGTTTTATGGGATTAATATTTCAAGTAAAGGTTCTTCGGGTAAGGATAAGGGGAAGTAAGTGGATGAAAATCCATGAGCTTCATCATGTGGAGAAAAGGCTGCACATAGGCTGACTTATTTAGTATAGATGCTAAATTTTGTATTCCTTATTGTATAGCATCATCATGTATTTATGTTGCCAAGTGCAGGCTTTTATATTTTGATTATCTAGAATGTATTCATTGAGGAGTTAGATCTCATTTTAGCTTGATATCGGATGTATAAACCCATAACATTTGACGTATGTATTTTGCTGAATTTAATTATATGGTATACTGTTGGAAATATAATTATGTGATGTATTAGATGTAATATGAGCCATTGATGTATGAAACCTCTGACGGAATATATATCGAATTTTAAATTTCCAATAGTGCATGAATTCTTGTTGCTATTACTCTATGGACTTTCCGGTATAAGATAGTTGGAGGAGTGAAAATTTACATTTAAGTTTTGAATTGGTAATGGTAGAATAGCTGGGTGTATAGGGTAGATAAATGCCATTAGAGTCATATACAATGAGTGGGAGTGGTCCTAAGGTAGTCCTAAGATGAGAATTGGAGTATAGGGGACAAAATTTGGGAGATGTAATTACAAGAGGGAGTCACGCCGTGGCCAAGAAGGCTTCGCTGCAGCCAAATGACCGACAAAAGCAAGGGGCGCCGCAGCATGAGTAATCTCGCTACGGCGTAAGCGAATAAAAATTTTCTAGAAAGTAATAGTGTCGAGGAACGCCGCGGCGTAAGGAAACTCGCCGCAGCACAGAGTGAAAAAAATCACCCAAGAGGGTAACAGAATGAAACCTCACTGCGGCATGAGTGTATTGCACCGAGGCGAGAGTCGGGGGACTTAGACTAGTAGCTCCAGGAGGCATTTCCGTCGCGGTGCCGCGTAGGTTGGCCGTGGCGACGGTCCAACTCGCCGCGGTGAAATTTGAGAAATTTGCCAAGTAATTCTAGAAAGCAACTTAGCCATGGCGTGAGACCCCAAACCCCTACCCTGAGCCTAGAAACCCCAATTTCTTCAACGATAATACTAGAAAATGATATAGGAATACTTGTGGGAGATTTTTGTATGTTGAAACTGATGAATGGATGAATCATAAACCCCTCATGGTAGTATGATTTCTTTTTTGCATCTTTGTTTTGGTTGTGGTTGTTTAGTGATGACCCTAGCATCAAGGTTCAAATTTTCCTGTATTTTCATAATGTAACAAAATGTAACGACTCCAAATCTTGATCATTAACTATTAATCGTGCATTTAACAATAAATACAATGATTAGAAGGTAGGGTCGTCACAACAATGGTATAAGAAGTTTGAGTCTGTTATGTGTGAGTAAGGCTACAAGAAGACTACTTCTAATCATTGTGTCTTTGTTAAAAATTTCTCTTGTGATGATTTCATTATCTTGTTATTATATATTGATGACATGCTTATTGTTGGAAAAAAATGTTTCCAAGATTGACAGGTTAAAGAAGCAATTGGGTGAGTCTTTTGCCATGAAAGATATGGGAGCTACTAAACAAATTCTTGGTATAAGAATTTTATGTGACAGAAAGGGGAAGAAGCTTTGGTTGTCTCAAGAACATTACATTGAAAAGGTGTTGTAGAGATTCCAAATGAAAAATGCTAAGGCAGTGAGTACGCCTCTTGCTACTCATTTTAAATTGAGTGCTGCACAAAGTCCTTCAAATGAAGCTGAGAAGTTAGATATGGAAAAGGTTCCTTATGCATCTGCAATTGGTAGTTTGATGTATGCAATGGTGTGCACAAGGCCAGATATTGCGCATGTTGTTGGTATAGTCAGTAGATTTCTGTCAAACCCAGGTAGAGAACATTGGAATACTGTAAAATGGATTATGAGGTATCTGTGTGGTACTATTTGTATGAGACTATGCTTTGGAGCTGATAAGCCTATCCTTGAGGGGTACACAGTTTTAGATATGGTTGGAGATATTGATTCCAGAAAATCTACTTCATGCTATTTAATTAAATTTGCAGGCGGAGCTGTGGCTTGGCAATCTAGGTTACAGAAGTGTATAGCTTTGTCCACAACAGAGGCAGAGTTGATTGTCATTACTGAAGCACGCAAGGAGTTGCTATGGGTGAAGAAATTCTTGCAGGAGCTTAGTTTTACTCAAGACAAATATATGTTGTTTTGTGACAGTCAAAGTGCTACACATCTTGGTAAGAATCCAACTTTCCATTCAAGGTCTAAACATATTGATGTGAGGTATCATTGGATACGTGATGCTTTAGATGCTAAGCTATTAGAATTGGCAAAAATTCATATAGATGATAATGTTGCTAATATGATGATTAAGATAGTGCCAAGATAGAAGTTTGAAATATGTTGTGAGATCGCCAGGTTGGCGGTCATCTCCACATAGTCATGAGGGGGAGATTTGTTGGGTTTGGGCTCCTTTCTTATGTGGAGAAAGGCCCAAAATTAGAAGCCCATTATGTATCTCATTAAGTAAGTGGAGAGGGGTCAGATTAGGGTAAGGGTATGGAGCATTCTTTCAAGTTAGGAGAGCAACCATTGAGAGAAGAGGAGAAGAAAAGCCAATTTCGCATGTTCATAGGGCAGTTGGATTGAAATTACATTCATAGATTTGTTAACTGTTGGGTCGGGCTGAAAGTTTGTCAGCAGGTTCGAAAAATCTGGTTCTTTATTTTTAACAGTTGGATCGTCGATTTGTTGCCTGGTGTGAGAGTTATCTAGTTCGTACTGAGCCTCTGTTTTGGGTGATTTTCTTGCCTCTTGATTCTCTATTGTAAGCTTTGTTGCTTTGGCTATTCATTGGCTGTTAGCACTTATTTGTGCACTTGATTGTGACTCTATTGTACTCCTATTTTGATTATAGTGGAACTGTTTTTTTGGTCTGGACGACCTGTGGTTTTTACCTTTACATTGAGGGGTTTTCCACGTTAAAATCTTGCTGTCTCTTGATTTATTTGCGCTGTTTAATTACTGCCATCTATTTGTTTGATTGCTTCTCATTGATTCTTGCAAGTTGAAGGCATTTAATTCCGCTGCATAACTTTATTGAGGTGTTTTTCTCAACAGTTGCCTGCCTTGCAAATTGAATGGTAATATCCAAGGGTTCTTGCAAATGCCAATATTGTTTTTTTTTCGAAATATGCTCACATTGAAAGGATAGTAGTAACTAGTAAGGGTTAGAAATTAATTACTAATCTAATATAAAGCTTGATGTATTGTGTATTGCCAGTAAAAACAGAGTTAGATTACCCTTATGCAAAGAACTAAACGATCTAAAGTTAGACTTAATGGTTGTTGACAGGAAGAGATTATTTCAACAAGCACTATAAATTAGGGAGTTAGTTACAATTATTTATAAATTAGGAAGATGATATAATTAGAGGTAAATATCAAGATGAAAAAAATGCAATTTCTCTAGTTATATTTATTTGGACGTACTAGCGGGCTAAGACTACTACAAATGTAAAATAAGTAGAAATTAAATTAATTTATAACGGGGGCATGGGAGTGACACATTAAAAAAAGGAAAAGAAAATAAAACACGATTGTGAAAATAGTGATTATATAATTTTATTTTCATATGCCATTTTCAAATTATCATCTCTTGAATATATATCAATTATATACGTATATATCTTCTGGAAACATTTTATGTGATTAAATGTAGTAGTAATTCAGAAAAAAGTTATAATTGTAAAGCAAACTGTACATAGGTGAATAGCTCTTTGACAAGTGATCCATGTGCTGTCTTATTGATCTGTGGTCATGTAACTCCTTATAACTACAACAAACCAAGGAGAGTAGTGCTTTTATAGCTACTTTGATGCTTTAAAAAGCAATAGCTATAATGGTATATGAGAGAAATGAGAGCAAAAATCGAATCTAGAGCCCCTTTGGGTATTTAAAGGATGAGTCGAGAGCAATATTTCTATGGCCGATTAGTAGTTGGTATGAAATTCATTAATTTAGATCTTCTATGCTAATTGTAATGCAGATGAAAAAAGAGAGATAGAGGTGTGAGTTTGAATTGGACAAACAATGATGTTATTATTGTACTTGAGTATCATAATGACAATATTCCTTTAAGGTTAATGAGTTTGAATTGGGGGTATTCATTATCTGTGTATGTCTTGGGTAAGCTGAATGAATATATTGGTTGGGCCCATGAAATGTGTTATTGTTTTCTTTAACCAACCTTTTAATTAAGCTTAGTTCTATTTTTCTTTGTTCTCATACGTTGCTAATCCAGTGTTATATGATTGTCTAAATTAAACCTAGTTATATTTTTCTTTGTACAAATATGTTCATGATGTAGTGTCATATGATTGCTTACATGGTATGCATGTCGATTGTTTCTTAGAGCACAAATACTGCTTTCTTTTCTTGCTCATTGCATCTATTTTACTTAATGGCCACAAAGAAACTATTTTAAAATTCATTTTTTATTTTCTTTAAGATTCTTATGGTCTATTAGTTTCGTTTCCTCTTAAAATAATACATGTCATTGTTTTCTGTCTTCTTTCACAGTTATGTTTTAGAAAGATAGTGACGGCATGCTTTTCCATCTCAAGCACAATGACACATTGGCAGCTCTTGCATCACTTGTGGGTGGTTTAATTCCACCCTATGAGAAGGCTTCTCATATCCATCAAAGAACAACTGGCTGTCATCCATCTGAGCTATTCTCTAATACTTCTTATATCAGTTGAATGCCTTATGGTGTTGCTCAGGTAAAAGCCCATTTAGTATGCAAAATTGGATTTTAATAATACTATTGGAGATATTCTATATTAGTAATTTGTTTGATGGCAGAGGAACACAATATAAAAACATGACTTATTAAGTTGTAAAATTGCTCTTTCTTGATCTTTCATTGTTATTTTATTTATTTTCAAACTATTTTGGATTCTCAGATATCTAACAACTTATATAATTTTTTTCTTATTACCAATTATATAACAAAGCAATCTCATTCTTACTTCGATATATCTATTCTAAGTTGAAAAAAAAAAAATTATACACATCCCGTGCAATGCATGGGTTCCCGGCCAGTTATTTAATATTCTTCATGAGGATGAACACCTCACACAATTATTTTAACTACATATGATGCAGGCAAAATTAAATACTATCATATTAATTTTTTAAAAATTATGATAAGAATTAAATTAGATAGAAAAATGATCTGATCATGTATTTAGAAATTAATTATATATATTTAACTGATGATAAAAACTAATTAGATAAAAAATGATTTTTATAATGCTTTTGATCATAAACTGATGACTAATCCCTTTATTGGGTTAATTTCCGGTCCAATTATAGTATATTGAATAAAATTATTCCTTATATGATTTCTAAGTGAGAAAAATTAAATTTGTTAAAAATAATTTTCAATAATTATAGTTTTTAATTATATATTCACTAATTGAATTGTAAGAGATTACTTTTTTTAAGCGTTTATCTTCCTTTTCGGTTTTAAGATTTTGACTACATCAGAATGTGGCATATTGCTAGTCAATTGTGGGACCTTCTAACGATTTAAAGGAGTTACGGAGTCATGTTGTTTAATTAGCTAAGTTCTATATACTGAATCTCTTTCAATATATTTTACTTTTTATTGATAACTCATTATGTAGATTCTATTGCGCTCGCCTACATACCAACCTATCTGAAGTTAATTATGTATGTTTTGTTATTTTTTAGTTTATACTTGTTAATATGATGTTCATATATGTTCAGTCTTTAGTTAAAATTCTATGTGATCAAAATTATAGTTTGTTGGATTCAGAAAATTTTTAGGTTATGTATGCAGACAGAGATAATACAGTATTTTGTTTGAGCAGATTTAAAAAAAAATGAAAAGGGTAAAAGTAATTTTGGTTTTTTTAAAGATTAAGAAGCCCGAATCCCTCATAGCAACTAATCTGATAAGGACCAAGAAAAAAAGAAAACCAAAACCCTAATATATGCAATGATGTGTATAAAACTAAACTCATAGTTACAATAATTTTGTTAGAGATAGAATAGCATAAAAACGTGTTATTCTGTATTACATCTTTACACATAGATATTTGCTAATCCTTTGACAAAATCTATACATATAAATGTATATATAAAATATGTAAAATCTCTTAATATGCGTAGGATATAGAATAACATACTTTATATAACTTGATTATTGAATAAATAAATGTGTTTATTTCATTATCAATATTATTTCATAATCATGGATGATAAATACATAATATGATAAGATATTGTATAGGTTAATGAGATTGATTTTCTCATATGAGTTGCTTTTGGTGTTCATGAAAAGCAAGTAAAAATAAGACATTTGTATTTGACCTGTTGCAAAAATACTAATATGATAAAGAAAAAACACAAGCTATTGAATGATAAAATAAATTTATCTAAAATTATATAATAAAAATTTTAATCATAATTATCTGCTTAACCATTCACATCCAAGAATGCACATAAACAATTTTTGCTTCAGGTGGCGTCAAACTCATAGTCCCTTTATTACCAAGAGCTTTGAGGCTAAGGGTATTCAAGTTTTCTCTTTAAGATGGGTCCCAGTAAGTGGCGTGAACGAAATTGGAATGAAAAAAGAAGAGAAATCTAAAAATGGGTCTTCATCCAATCTAACGACTAGAAAGGTAAAACATAAAAGAAAGAAATATATACAATGTTGACAGGTTCACAGTTTCCCACAAAAAATAAAATTACCTAAACAAAATACAATATACCCTTCTGGTAAGAATGTCATGCCTCAAAACCGAAACGTGATTGGCATGGAATTTGGAAAATCTCGCATCCATAAATCTAACAAACATACCGCCTTTTCCATGAATTAATATATAATTTTAATGCATAATCATATTTTGAGTGATTATTCCAAAATTTGAAACTTAATTTCATAAAATATTTTTCATTCATATTGAATTCAAGTTCACATCATATCAAGTCATACTTAACTTTTAGAAAATCCAATAAAGTTTTCCTTAAATTTAGAATATTTTGGATTATCTACAGATAACCAATCCAATCTCATATAAAATAGAAAGCTTCAGTCTCAATAATAAGTAAACAAATATAACCACAGGGAATAAGAATCTTATTTGTAAATCTGTGAACTTAAATCTGAGTTACAAAACACAAAATATACGTATATGCAAAAATAATATTTTTAAAACTAGACTATTGTATCAATTTATTGATTTAACCATAATTGAATCAATAATAATTATATATAAATAAACACACACACATATATATATATATATATATATATATATAAAATACAACTAAAAATTGAAATCCATAAGCTAATAGATCATTTAACTTGTCTGGAAAAGTTAAATCTATTTCAAGACAAGTTAAATCTATTAGCTCTTCATCTCATAAGTTTCCTCTACAACCATTTTTGAAAACTGAATGAACCCAAAATGGCTATGCGTACCTAGACTCACTTGCCTACCTTGCAGACAGAAAGGTTCTAAAGCAAGGAACCTATGCCCTCCTAAGGCACATGAAAGGTGCCTTCTTCGACCTTTCTACCCATCAAACTTACAAATTAGTAGTTCATTTTGAAGAGCAATATGATTCAACTAGATATGGCTCTCTGCTATAAGGGTCCACATTGTGGATATGTACTATAACAATCTATGAGTACCCGCCAGCATTCAAAATGGATTTAGTGGCATTTAATGAAAATTTTTATTATGTAAATAAATAATTTGAGAGAGTTTTGAAAACTGATATAAAGAATTACAAGTATAGGGCTGAGAAAGTTGCAAAATTACAATATAAGAGGGAACTTTTTGTTACCAAAGGTTTCTGAACACAAGGGGAATCCAATTCATGTTTTATTTTCATGCGTGTGTGTGTGTGTGTGTGTGTTTGTATGAACTTGTTCACTTGAGGCGCTCAGGAGTCTCAGATGCCCTAACTTGGCATAGCAACCGCAGAAGAAATGAAGAATCACTCACATCCACACGAAGCAGAAGGAGTAGAGACTTTGCAAGCAGCAAGAAGAGTAACGGTCTTCATGATGTTCAAGGCCACACCCAATCGAGCGCTACTCCTGAAGGCCTCACAGAGGCGGGCAGCGTTGGTCTTGAGCACAGTCTTCAAGCCATAACAGTAGTTACCCCCTGGCTTTGTGGGGGTGCTTCTATTGGAGGCTAGAAGTCCCACATCGCCTAGTTGAAAAGAAGTGGGAAGGTGGGTCTATAAAAGGGATAGTAGGGCTAAGCTCTAACCATGTTTCCTAAATGGGCTGCTGGATAGTCAAATCAGCCCAATGATAGGATCTATTTTACTTTGAACCACGTAAATGTTAGGATGCTTAATTTGTATTTAGTTATTGATTAGTTTAGTCGGCTTTTTATTAATTTTTTAATTTATTGATTTTAGGGCTTAGTTGGACTTAGACTAAGGTCTGATTCATCGATTTTTTTTATTTAATTGAGTAGTCTAGTTTGATTTTTAAATTTATGTCCAAAAGCTCAAAATAGCTAGATTTAAGCAAGATAATGTTGGGTTCACCACTACAATAGCACAAAATGACTAGATCCAAGCAAAATAATGTTGGGCTCACCATAAATTACTCTCTAATCTACTTTGGAGGAGAAGGATTAACACGACTTGACAATCTACAATAATAAATAAATGAATGAATTACAGTATTTAATAAATAGAAAATAAAACATAATACCTAAATATAGAGTTTTTCTAATAAAAATAAATTTTAATTTAGTTATAGGTTAGCAATAAATCAACAAAGAAAAATAGGCATATAAGGGTGTAATATTTCATTTATTTAATTAGGTTAAATGATTGATGAAAATTAATAAGAAAAGCAATTAATCACCATAAAATTAAAAATTGGAAGATTTTTTTTTCCAAAATATTTATATGGTTAAGCTTAATAATTCATTGATTAAAATTATATGTAAAGCTAGTTTATTGCATTATTAAATTGAGAGAAAAAATATATGGTATGTACAAAATATATATGATCTAATCAAGTTATAGAATTAATGAAACATAGTTATAGGAAAATAATAAAACTAAATTCATGCATTAAGAATTTAGAAGATGAAATGTAAGCATAAAGGAAAAACTTCAATATACATATAACATATATACTAACAATGACATACAATCCATGAAGATGAAAAACCACATATCCTAACGAGTGTTTAGCTCATGAACCATTAGAGAGTATTTAACTTGATACCATTGTGGTATTGAATCACATAAACCATGTGGAAATATCTAAGGTGCACTGAGAGTTAATAGAACTATTGTTAGCAACCTACATTTTGCATAATTTTACCTCATATATATAGTATCATAATAACATATAAATCATGCATTGAAATCCTCCATATAAATTGATCTGTATGTAATATAAAGTTACACAATTAATAGTATGGCATGCATTTAGAACATTAAAGAAATCCCATGAAAACATATTGAAGTAAACTCATCACCTTTCAAATTTTCAAATGTAATACTTCTAGCCATCATATCATGTCATATTCATTTTAATAGCACAATTATGCATGGTATATCATTGTTTGGAAGATTTAATAATAATAATATATACACAAGCAGTCATTACCTATGATGCCCATTTCAACGGACACATATAATGCAAGTAAGGAAGAAAGAAAGTAAAAATGGAAAGGAAAGTTAAAAATATATCATACTTTACAATGTGCCCACAATGCTTGCCAACTAGTTAATTATTCTTCCCCTACCGAACCAACGTCACACCCTTCCACAGAGTTGCATGAGATGTTTCCTATGACATTCGAACAATTCTTTAAACTTCATGAACTCAATTTAGGTTTCCTTTCTTTTCTTCTATTAACCTAGTTAAAGTAATCTACCCTTACTCCTCCTACTTTGTTTATTAATCTCACTCTCTTAAGTCATTCTAGTTTGTTACTTACTTGTGTAACACCATATTTACTAAACTCATCTTACCTCATTTCTAAGTTCCCTTCCTTGGATCATACAAGTTTGCCAAGGAAAAAACATTAAAAATATTCATTAAATTGCGTTACGTCATGAATAAAATTTTCATTCAGTGTTTTGTGGCCCATATGGACTCATCCTTCTCATTTTTATATTTAATTACACAAATATAACTCATAACCATCTCAAGAAGTGGCCTAGAACTTGTGCAAGGGGATGGAATGCATGAAATGCAATGGTGCAGCCTCGGACTGATTTTTCAGGTTATTGTCACAAATTTTAAAAAAATCATAACTAATTATAGAAAAATCAAAATCAAGCATATTTTACCATTCAGGAAAGCTATAGATATCTACGTTATGTTAAAAATATATCCAAGTCACAAAAAGAGGCTACTAGCTACCAAAAATTAATGGAATAATACCAGAGGTTGACTGTCATTACTAGTATTATCCTCCAATTAAAAAAATTCATATCTCCCTACTTAGACTTCCAATTAGGGGGTGGCCATAGAAAGCTTATCATGTCTAGTTTATGTCTATAAAATTTCATGAGCATTGGATATCATTTGGCCCTCAAATGACACAGCCCAAGTTACTGACTGAATGAATAGTGTCTACATCAGTTCAACAGAAAAATGCAAACTTTAAAAATTCATAATTAATTTCACAAAGCTCCAAATAATCTAGTTTTTAGCCTCCCAAAAAGATTTGAATAAGATCTACATGTATACTAAATTTCATGGGCAAATTCATTCATTTGGTTAGATCTTGATATTAGGTGATGAAATAGTATATTTTGTGTCGTCAAAGGGGTCCAAATGGTCCAAAATTGCTTCTAAGGAAATCATGGCCACTTGAGCACGTGGGAATACACCAAAATAACCTTTTAAAATTGTTTCAAAGGTGCATAAAACTAGAAATTGAAAACTTACTCTCTTACCCCATGCCATGCACAAGATTACACATGCTTTACATTGCCATCCAAGGTTCAAAAACTATATTATCATTCATATGGTATCAAACCTCATACATACATAAAATATATGAGTAAATACACATGTTCAAATGAGTATACAACATTTCCATCATAGTATTACATCATATGCCATGTGTATGGCTACAAAAGGAATAATTCTAGGTAATTTTAGACACTTTGATGTCAATATCTTATCTCCTAACTTGGTGGCTTCCATTACCTTGTTCATTTACTCCAGCTAGCATGTTAAGACATTGAAAAGGAGGGAATGAGATTCAAAGAATCCCAATAGCTCATCTCTCTTTCAATCACACATAAAGAATGCAATACAAGTCTTAAAAATGCATGCATGGGTAAAATGGAATGTGTAATTATTCAAGAAGTATTCTTAGCATTTGAACAAGTCACACAAAGTATACATAGGCTTGTCAAGTAAGTGGATTAGCCTCACCCATTCTCTTATGGATTTTGGACTTACCTCACCTAATTACTTTCAGAGGTTTTGACTCAACCTTACTCTTGGGAGACTCTTTACTTTGTCTTAACTATTTTTAAGGGTTCTTGGTTCATCTTCACCATAGCTAAGGGTTCTTGGATACACCATACTCAAGCAAACCCAAGCACACATACTAGGCATCATTTGAGAACATATTACAACATCATGGTACCATGGAACAAAAGCATATGCTAGAACACTTTTCATGACTTAAAACACACGTACACACATTTAAAGACAAGGTAAGTACACATTTATGTATGAGAGAAAGTAAAGAGAGCTACCTTTGCCACACAAACACTCAGAATTATGCTTCCTCTCTTGGCCACACACTCACAATGATGTAAGGCTTGTTTCTCTTAGCCTAAACATACCAAAAGAAACATGAATTACTCATAGGAACAAGTCTTGGCATTATACACACTTTACATAATGCTACTTTGGTCTATGGCTCTATTATGCTTCCATGAGGCACTTAATGAAGTAACTATAAGAATTCATGGTCTTGGTTCCCTTTTCTCCTTCAATCTATGATTCTTGACTCCATTTAGACTCCTTGGAGTCATCACACAATTATTTTAAGGAGCCTAGTTAGGAGTTGTTTCATTATGCTACATTATGGAGCCTATACCTCCATCTCACTATCTATGGCTTCTAAAATTTTTTCAAGGCTCTCTCTCATGCTCTCCCATCATATATGATGCAAAACTAAGATTAAATGAAATTAAAACTATCCCTAACTTATAGTTCTGTCCTAGGCTGAAATGAGCTTCAAGAATGGGAACCAATGGGCTTTCTTTGTTTTCTTGATGGGAGATGCATATGGGGAGGCCTCTAAGGGTCTTAGAAACTCAAGCAAATACTCATCTAGGCTAGGAAATTCATGGATTAAAATAGATTTCACAATGTCTACATGAATCCCTAACTGTTCTATCTTGCATTTTCATGCTTCTTTCTTTGATTTCTTTGCACCTACTTGCTTCTCACACTTCAAAACCTATGAATCTCCCTTGCTAGGACCAAAATTCATCTCCCTTTGATTAGGTTCTATATGAGATGAAATGCATACAAGGAGGAGCAAGGAAGAAGAAGCATGTAAGACAATAACTTACCTTGATTTCCTAGCTTTTCTAAAGTGCTCTTCTAAGTGGTGAATTCCTCTCCTTCAAATTCTGTTATTCCTCCTTTGGACCAGACCCAAAACATCACCAAATCCATCAATGAAACCATAGAAATGAAGAGGAGAATGAGAGGAACAAGTTTACTAAATGGGAGAGCATGAAATTCCACACTTTTCTTACCTTTTTCTTGCTTTTTCTCCCTTGAAAATCCCTTCCTTTGGTGTGCCAAAGAGCTGCCTTATTTTTCTAGTTTAAGGGTAGAAATGAGTCAATTTAGACATGGGGGAGAAGAAACGTGAATAATAAAAAGTACTCAAGAAGCTTCCTTTTTCTCAAAATTTCAATTTTGCCCTTCGTTTTTGGCATTTTCATTTCTAATTCGTTTGAGCTTCTTTTTGATAGTTGTCTTTTTTATCATAAAATTTAGGTTTCTAATTTTATAAAATACCTTTGGAATCACTCAAATTGGAGGTAAAACCTTTCCAAACAAGTCTGTCAAAGTTCGGGCTCATTACCGTTAGAAAATGTCTACCGGAGGGGCTTTAACTGTCCTGGGGCTTTCCATAATTTTCAGGGCTTTTGAGAACCCTAGAGAAATCAAATTTACCATTTAAAAAGCCCTCCTGTGAGAATTCTAAAAATTGCCTGAAATTACAAAAATGTCATTACATTTTGTTGCCTTTTCGTAAAAATCTGTCTAGCTATTCTGACTTCGGTTTCAAGACACTTCTGGCCTTGACTCATCATTATTTGAGGTCTAGAATATTATTCTAATTTTATGGTACCTCAAATCACTATATCTGGGGGACTTTCCTTTGTATTCGGTGAATTTCATAGATTTATGAAAAAACTGCACGTTACATTTTTCATGTTTTCTCACATTTTTGAGGAGTCGATATTACAACTTGCCTAGTTGAACTCAGTTATTTCATTACTTTACTAGCTTATCTTTTTGCCTATGAAATTCTTACTTAGTCAATTAATTTTCTTCTTGATTAATTTCTACCTATTAAAATCCTTACTTTTTGAATACTTTTCCTAGTTTGATGTTTTATTTATTTATTTATTGATTTATCTGTTAGTTTGTTACCTACTTTTAATTTCTTATTATTTGTGTTAGTCTTTATTAATTTGCTACTTTACGAAATCAATTTATTGAATACGTAAATCCTAACCAACTAAATTCTACTTAAATTTTATGAAATGAGTTCCTACTCTAGAATTAACCTTAATTAGTTAATTATTTAAATTTGTGCATAACTTAAACTTGCCCTTCTATTTCTCTTTTCATTAATGGCCTTAGTTTGATTTACATTACTTATTGATTACTTCAACAATTTAAACTCACAGTGAGCTGAAAATTAGTGGTAATATAGTTGCTCCACTCATAATTGGAGTTTTAACAATAGGAAGAATAGCTCACCTAAAGGACACAATTCGAGCTTTCAATCTCTTCAACCACCATGACCAAGTAAAGTCTTTAGCAACCATGGTTAGCTCAAGAAGGCAAACTTATGAAGCTAAAATTAGGTAAGAAGGAGGGCACAAGAAGATTGATACGGTTGGGATTTATTTACCAATAAATGTTGGAAAAATAATGCTGTAAACCAAACTAGAAACTTCATAAATCAACAACAAGGAAACCTAAAAGCATGTGGGTCATCTAAACCAAAAAAAAAAAAAAAATTGAAACAAGAACTTCAAGGGCCCACCCTTATATGCCATTCTAAAGACAAGACAAGATGATCTGCTGTATAAACTTGAAGAGGGAAGAGGTGGAACTTGCAGATATCTAGGTGGGGTCACTAGGCAATTTTGTTCCTCACATTTTTGAACTCTCACAGCATCAGGGAAAGCACAAAAATTTAAGAAATACAGGGCAAGAACATAGGCAACAGAAAATGGTGAAAAAGAGCAAGTACATGGAAAAGGGTTAAAACTTAATAAAGGTTGCATTACTCACAAAAATGTTGTAGCCTTCTGCATCAAAAATGACAAAAAAGAGTTGTGGTGTGTTAAGGATGAAATGAACTCGAGACTTAAAGGTACAGCAGTGTTGGAATTTTAACGAGTTACAGCAGAAAAGAGGTTTAACTGAGCTACACACACAATGATGGTGGTGAGAGAACCGAAGAGTAATGGAAAGGAAAAAGACACATATAATATCGAGTTTCTAAAATTGGACCAAAGCCAATGAGTTATAAAAAGAAGGCCCCAAAATCAAAGTAATAGAGGCTAAATAATATTAGAATAATAATATAGATATCTAGAAATGAGGATACAAAGATAAATATACCTTGAAATCAGAGCCAAGATAGCTAAATAAAATTATCTAAAAATACAGTGACATTTTTGTAATTTTGGACAACTTTTTGAAACTCAAAGGAGGGAGTTTTAAATGATAAAATTGAGTTTTTTAAAATTCTTAGAGGCCCTAAAAATCATAGAAACCTTTAGAATAGTTAAAACCCCTCCGGTGTATGATTTAGGACGTTAGTTGACCTAAACTTTAACCGAATGATTTGATAAGATTTTAAATCTAATTTGGGTGAAGCCAAAGGCATTTTATGAATTTAAGGACCTAAATTTTCATATGGAAAAGACGGTTCTAAAAAAAGGAGCTAAAATGAGTAAAAACGGGAAAAATAAAGTTGAAAGGCAAAACAAGAATTATGAAAAATGTTATAACTTAACCCTTCCTTCTTAATTTTGTCCAGCATGACCCAAACCTTTCAAAATAGAACCTAGACCATCTAAACAAGAAGAGAGAGGCACACCAAGGAGAGGAAGAAGAAGGAAAGAAGGCTAAGAAAAGGTAAGAAAATGACATTTTTTCATGCTCTTGCTTTCACCAACTTGGTTCTCCTCCTTGAACTTTCTTTTTTTTTGGTGGTTTTGGTTTTAGAAAGAAGCATTTTTATGGCTGGTTTGTTGGAGGAAGGAGAAAGTTTGAAGAAACAAAGCTAACCATCAAATTTCTCTCTTGAAAGACATTAGAACAAGGTATGTTTCATGGTATGATTATGTTATACATTGCCTCCTCCTTCTTCATGAGTTTCGGTTAGACCTAGGACCATATGAAATTGGATGAGTTTTGGCCATAGCAAAGTAGGAACAAGGATTTTAGATCCTGAGAAATAAGAAAATGCAATTATAATCGAAGGAAAAGCTTTAAAATTTAAGATATTGAAGTTAGGGTTTTCATTGCACCCTAGAAATTATGGGATCATTGGAACGTATTTGGAGCTATATAAATTCATGTCTAAGATGTAGAAAAGCCAAGGATTTTGGGTATCTATCAAATTCCTAGCAAGAATAAACAAAAATCCATGTTTGCTTCTCTTTTTATGGTGTCTCAGCCAAGCTACCGAAGAGGCACTTAAAGAGTGTTTCTTTGAATTCTAATGAATTTGGAGACTTAGACATGATGAATAAATAATTATGGAAGCATTGGATTGAATTTATAAGGTTTAGAATGAAAGTTGAAATTTTAAAGGCCTAAATGAGGTTAATGAAGCAAATTAATTCTAAAACCCTTTTACCCAAGCATGTAATGATTCATATGAGTTTCTTAAGAGTTATAAGACATGTAGAGAGCAAGAGTTTAGGGTTTAGAAAGCAAGAACCAAGGGTAGCTTCATTATGGACCTAAAACTAGCCTTATGTAGCATATTGAGTTCTAATGAGATTCAAGAAAGATGATGAAGCCTAGAATAAGTCCTATAGGATTAACTTGTCTTGAAATTGCTATATGTATATCTATCTAGCTCAAACACTCTTAAGTGTAAGTACCAAGAGAAGGAAAGTCAAGAGAAAAGTTATAGTCAAGTGGGTTAGTGGCTAATTGAATTCTTACAAGCTTCAAGGTAGCTTTCTCTCCTTTTATTGCATGCAATTGAGTACTTGAATAAGTTGATGTGCTTGTGTATGTTGTTGCTTGATGCGTTCATGAAGTATGACCCGTTATGTTTTCATATGAGCTTTATGAGAACCTTATGTTTATGAAAGGTTTATGTGATGGCTCCTAACACCTCATGGCATGGAATTGAGCGCAGTAGCTCTTCCTTGGCCCTAGGTTTAGATTGGTAGAGCCCATCTAGTTTTATGATATTGCTATGGTTAGAAATAAATGAGTTTTCATATTATATAATGTATATGATTTCCATGACACATGTGCGTAGCATTCTTGCACCACATACATTGTATTCACTCATAGTATTTTTGCTTGCATTGATTTGGACAAGTTATGTTACTAAGATTCTCTCGAATCTCACCCCTGTGCTCTTACTAACCATTTTAGGTTCACCAAGTCAAAGCCAAGATCAAGAGAGAGCTTAGATACTAGGAAATTGTTATATTAGCCATCATGTTGTAATAGATTATGTTATATGTGTGTATATGATGCTTTACAAGTACTATGATAGACCTATGATGTATATGATGATAATATTCCATGTATTTTGATGGAACCATGTGTAAAAGTTGAAGAATAACAATGTATGTTTATTTGTGGCAATGTACATGTATTATAATAGAGTTTGATATATGAGATGACATGATGGATGCATGAAATCTTGGGTATTAAGGGTCAAATCTTGATCCAATTATGTTGGCATGCTATGAAATGATTAAAAATGTCATACAAGATGAAAGAAATGTGCTCAAAGTGGAAGAAGACCAATTGGATCCAAAATGGTTCAAATTGGAGCTAAAGTTGGTCTTAAAACTTTCATAAACAGCTTTTATGTCAAAAGTGGTCTAAATGATCTAGTTTGAGCCTAAAATTTGGCATGCAGTTAGAATCTTCCTAGAGATTTTTTTCAAGCCAAAAAACTATAATTTTTGGAGTTGTATAGAATATTTTACAAATTTATGAAATTGGACAAAAATTTTAATTAGGTCCTATCTCTGCTCACACATAACAGCTTTGGAATTTTATGTCCTTTAGGGGACAAATGAAGTCCAATACTTATGAAATTTTATAAGCATATAGCTGACATTATAAGCTTTCTAGGTTTGCATAAAAAGGAGTTGTATAGAAGAAGTTATGAAAAATTGAAGTTAAAGGTCTGATTATACCTAAGTACTGTAGCAGCCACTAATATGCCCTATCTTTCATTAACCAAATAAAATCAGATGTTCTTGAAATTTTTACAACAATTAGGTCTCATCTCAAGCTTTTTGTAACCACTAAGAGCACCTAATTTGGAGTTGTGTAGCTTAAGATATGCAATTTCAAAGTTCAAGTCTGCTACATGTGTCCATTTCTGACCTTTGTTAATGTTCCATTACATTCAACTAGGCAAATGAATTCAATTTCACTTAAAATTTTTACATCACATATTTCACATCTTAAGTTTTCCATAGACACCTAATTTGCATGATTTGTGGTTGTACAACCTAAGTTATGAATTTTTAAAGTTAGTACAGATTTTGTGTCTTTGCTGTCATTTCAGGTTCCATGGAAAATTCATGTGTTCCACCAGCTAACTAAGGTAAAATGGACATGAACAAAGTTATTTATGATGAAAATGAATTAAAGAAAGGAAAGAATTAAATTTGGATCTTTACAACTCAAAATGACCCATAAACAGTTTGATTTTGGTGTTAAAAAGCTTATGGGGGAATGTGGCACTTACGTGTAACATTAAATTTGACATGTATATGATAGTGAAAGCTAGGTATGACAAAGAAGATCGACAATGAGATGTGGGGATGAAATCCAAAGCGTGAGAAAGAAATGTGCTGAACAAGAATAGAAAAGGAAGATACTATATTATCGATCATCCAAGAGCAGAGAGATACATGTGTCACTGAGGTAGAAAAATCTAGGGGACTAATCAGCAATTGAAAGGGCAAATAAAGAAACCTCCTTGCAGTTCAAATAGCAAACAAAAAATCTTGGTAAAAAAACTTAGAGGGCTAGAGCAAATGAAAAACCTTTTTCTCTGCGAAGCTCGGGGTGGTTCACAATTGATGTCGTTGGTGAACCAGTGAGGTTTTGTAGGTTGAGAAGGGAATGGTCAAAGGTTTTGATTCACTATGACAATGAAATGAAAAGGGAAGGGTGAAGGTCAAGGGTTCTAAAGGAGAAAAGGGGAAGGAATTACAAAAGGTGTTGCAAGTAACGTAATTGGAAAAAGACAAATAAATGGGAGGAAAATTTTGGTTAAAAAAAAATAGAGGGAGGGATAAAATTTAAAGAAATTGAAATTTGTTATAGAACTAATAGAAATATTGAAAATTTAACAAGACTAAAAAAGAAAATTGAAAGAAGAAAAGATAAGATAATTTTTATTTACTTAGATGCTTAGTACTTAGTACATACTTTCTATTTATGATCTATATTATAATAACATAAATAAAAAATTAATCTATATAATTATATAATTCATTTCGAAGTTATAGAAAAAATGTCGCTAAACATGAGAAGGGATTGTAGGAAGTTATTTTTTGGGGTTTATGGACATCTACATAATTTATATCATTTATAGCACTCCTCTTTGATGTCTATTAACAAATAATGTGCCTTCTTAAAATGTTAAAACCTTACTAGGAAAAATCTAGTGGAATAAGAACCCAATGTAGGAAAAAGAGTATACATAATTTATAAGATAAACTACCTCATTAAAAGCCTTACTAGGAAAATCTAGGAAAATCTAGTGGGACAAAACATTGGTTAAAGAAAAAGAGTATACTATATCTTTTACTCCCTCTAATAACATCATTACTTTATGTTCTTGAGTCTACGTATCCAATATTGTACACTAACTAAAGTTTGGCCATTGCTAATGCCTTGATGAATCAAATATGATAGATTGTCACATGAATGAATCATCATTTTTCTAAAGATCATGAGTGAAAAAGAGTTTTGGTGAAATATGTCTCATTTTATCTCATTTAATATGCCTTTTTTTAGTTGAGCTATTCATTGTGCATTTTCTTTGCATAGCATTGTTGGAATTTTTTTCTTGAAAGATAAGCCACATATCTTCTGAATATATTGGATTGTTGACCTTAACTAAACACAACTTTTGACCTATCTTATACACTGCAATTATTTCTACTTGATTTGATGAAGTAGCAGCTAAAGTTTGTTTCATAAAATGTCATGATATAATTGTACCCCTATTAAATAAATAAGTTGTTGAGCTTTATATTGATCGAATAAGTATCTTATATTTGTATAGCTAATTAATTGTAATCCATATTCAATTAAATAAAGTAATCCTTATATAAATAGTCCTTTTGGATTTATCACAATAAATGTTTAACTTTATTCCAATGTATGTTGTTGGAAAAGAACTAAATCTTGCTAACAAATTTACAACAAATACAATAGTAGGTTCTGTACTATTAGCAAGACATGCTAATATTCCTATAACACTAAGATATGGTACTTTATGACTAAGAAGTTCTTCATTATTCTCTCAAGGACCAAAAAGGTCATTATTCACATTTAGCAATCTTACAACCTTTAGGGTACTTAGTGGATGTGATTTATTCCTATAGAAATGCTTTAAGATTTTTTTTGTATAAGCTAATTGATGAAGCAAAATTCCATTTGCTAAGTGATCAATTTGTAAGCCAAGATAAAATTTTATTTTTTTAAGATCATTTATCTAAAATTTGTTCTTCAAATAATATTTAAATCATTAATATATATATATAGCAATTATGACAAACTTTGATCCAGATCTTTTTATAAAATCATATGAGTAAATTTGATCATTTTTATAACATTCCTTCAACAAATATTTGCTAAAACAATTATATCACATATGCTCAGACTATTTTAATCCATATAAAGATTTATGTAAACATATTGAACAATTTTTTAGAGAATCTTTACATGCTTCTAGTATTTTAAATCCTTTAGAGATTTTCATGTAAATTTCACTATGTATAAATAGGCTGTAATAATATGTATTAGACGCATATCAAGTTTTTTATATACTGTCAAACTAATTATTGCATCCACCACAGGAGGATATTCTCTTCATAATCAATGCCAACCTTTTTGCAAAAACCATTGTACTACAAGTCATGATTTATAAATAACAACTTCATTTTTCTCTTCTCATATTTGTAAAAATACCCATTTATACTATTTGGCTTTACACTTCAGGTGTTCATACTTTAGGTCCAAAAATTTCATGTTTTAAATGTGAATTTAATTATACTTGATTTTTTTTTATTTTAGCTAATCTATGTCTATATCTTTCAATAAATTTAGATTTAAGATCCTTATTTTGTTGTATTATTTCAATGATTACATTGAATTAAAAAAATTTTGATTGATTGATTTAAAAAAAAAACATTGTTGACAACTATATTTTTTCAATTCTATCTTTTTTTTTCTAATGAGATAATTTATTGAGATCTCTTCATTATTTTCAAATACCTGAACCTCTTCTGAAGTTTCATGCTTAGTTATGTCTTAGGTCTCTTTTAGAGTAGTTGCCTTCTTAATATGATTATATTGGTTATTTGCTTCTTCTTCTTCTTTTTTAAAGAATTTTATCTTTGGAACTAATTAGTCTACCACACTTTAGGTATGACTCGCCTTTATTTGCATTAATAGATTGTCCTACTGGGATATCAATTTAGATTCGAGCATTTTTAACTGGTATATGAGATTTAGTAACTTTCTTTAGGTCAATAATTGTATTTGACAGTTAATTTGCAATATTTTATAAATGCATTATTTTTTCAATTTCTAATTTACATTGCTTTGTGTAAAGATTTAGATAAAATAATGATAATGTACTCCATATGTTTTATTTTTTTCTGTTGCTTATTATCTCCCCTTAATGTTGAAAAAATATTTCATCAAAATAACAATAAGCAAATTATAACCTTTTTTAAAGACTCATCATTGTGTGTTGTGATGGAGTAATTAGAACATATATCGTATATTCCAAAATTCTAAGATAGAAAATATTTGGCTCTTGATCAAAAGCCAATTGTAATGGCAGAATTTATAATATTTTATTGGTTTAATGTGTATAGATGTTATTGTATGTAAAATTGTGTATTCCCATGTTGAAATGGGAAATTTTATTCTAATAAGCATTGATTTAGCTATTAATTGGAGTCATTTAATGAATAATTTTGCTAAATCATTTCTTGTGAATATGAGCAATAGACCTTTTAACTGATATTCCAATAGACGTATAATAGTTATTAAAAGCCTAAGATGTAAACTTATGAGTATTATCAAGATAAATTATCTTAGCTACATAATATGGAAATTATGCTTTTAATCAAATCATTTGAGCAAGTAATCTTGCAAAGACCAAGTTGCAAATTGATAGTAAACACATATGTGACTATCTTTATAGTTGTATCTATCAAAATTATATAATATTTGAATGATCCATATGGTAAATAAATAGGCCTACATATAACATCTTGAATACATTCTAAAAATATAAGGGATCTAATCCCTACTTTAGCTAATGAAGGTCTAGTAATTAATTTACCTTGAAATTAAGCAGCATATGAGATTTTTTTATAAATTAAGGAATCTTCTAGTTCTTCAATAGATGTCCTTATGGATTCTCAATAACTTTTTGCATCATAATTGATTCGGGATGGTCTAATCGATTGTAATACCCATATGTCTTAAAAGTCTTAATTCAAGGAGATTACAAAAGGAAGTCCCTTGAATTGAATGATTAGAGGCCAAATAAAATTAGAACAATAATCTAGATAATTGAAATGAGGATGCAAGGCTAAAGATCCCTGAAAATCGAAGATAAAGGGCCAAATGAAAATAGACGAAATGTCAGTAGCATTTTTGTAATTTCAGATAACTTTTAAAAAACTCAAAGGATGGATCTTTAAATGAGAAAAATGAGTTTCTCGGGCTTCTCAGGAGCCCTAAAAACTCTTAGAATGGCCAAAAGCCCTTCGATTTATATTTTAGAACGTCGGTTGACTAAAACTTTAATCGAGTCACTTAGAAAGGTTTTAAATCCAATTGAGGTGAAACTAAAGGTATTTTATGAATTAGAGGACCTAAATTTCATGATGGAAAAGATGGTTCTAAAAAAGAGTTAAAATGAGCTCAATTGGACAAAACCAAAATGAGGGACTAAATTGTAATTTTAAACAGTTCTATAAATGGACCCTTAAGCTTCTTAAGCATGTCCCCACTTCTGCCCACTCCGTATGACCAACTTTTCTGGACTAAAATAGAACCAAGGCAGATGAGAGTGGCACAAAAGATGGAGGGAAGAAGAAGGATAGAAACCTAGCAAAAAGTGTAAGAATTTCATGATTTTTCATGCTTTTTCCTTCACCAATCTTCTTCTCCTCTTTCTCCTCTTTTCTCCCATGATTTTCATGACTAATTTGGGACTAATTTAGGGGTGGTTCAGTAGGAGGGAGTTAGAATTTGAAGGAGAAGCTAGAACCAAGTGAAAGCTCCTTGAAAAAAGCTTTGAAATCAAGGTAAACTTCTATGACTTTCTTACTTCTCTTGGTTGCTTCCTCCATGCACAATTTTGTCTAGCATATAGCCTATTCAATAAGGAATGAATTTAAGCCAAAATAAAGTAGAGACAAGGGTTTTCAAGCATGAGAATTAAGAATATACAATTAGATTTAAAAGAGAAGTTTTAGAAATCAAGTTATATGACTTAGGGTTTTTGGTGCACCTAGTTAATTTTGAAGCTTTCTAATAATAATCTAGCCTATGTAAGAGTATGTATGAGACCATAAGACATCTATGAAGCTTCACAAGTGCCAATTCCCTAAAGAAGATCAAACAAACTCCATGAATACTCACTATGTAGCATGTCTTAGCCAAGGCAAGGTTCAGGCACCTAGGGAGAGTTTTAATTAATTTCAAGGATAGGAATGGCCTAGATATGATTAGTAAACATCAAGGGAAGCATTAGTTTGAATTTAGAAACCATGGTTTGTGAGATGGAAGTTTAGGCCCCTTTATGAAGATAAAGAAGCAACCTAGTATTTGGCTCCTTGAATTAAACTTATGATGACTCTAATGAGTTTAAATAGAGCTAAGAGACTTATATTGAATGAAAAATTGGAGCCAAGATCATGAATTCTAAGGGTATCTTCTTTGTGCCCTTTTATGGAACCATATTGGTGGCATTAGACACAGTGAGCATGTATAGAGTTTGTGTGAATTTAGAACTTGCTCCAATGATGTAGTTATGGCTCATTTGATGTGTCTAGGTCAAGAAAATCAAGCCCTACCTAGTTGCATGTGTGTGGCAAAAAAGAGGAAGGAGTAACCAAGGGGAAAAGTTTGTGTTGTTGCTTTAAGATAGTTCTTTAACTTTTCTTACATGCATTTCCTAGATATTTGCTTGTCATTAGATACTTGTGTGTATGTTTGAGATATGAGATATTTTTTTAGCTATTGATTACATAATATGATACCATTATGTTTCTTGAAATGTGATTTTGAGTGTAAAGTGATTTGAAGGAATGTGGTTATGCCAAAAGTCCCTTAAAATGAGTGAGGATGAGCCAAAAGTCCTTAAGAATGGCTAAGATAAAGCCAAAAGTCTCAAGAAGGAGTGAGGCTAAGTTAAAAGTCTCTTAAAGTGGGTGACGCAAATCTAAAAGTTTTAAAGAAATTGGGTGAGGCTAAATCAACATCCCCTAGAGCTTATGTTTAATATGTATGAGTTCATATAATAAGAAAATTGATTTATATATGTTTATGAAAAGTTTTTATGGCATGCATGCATTCTTTGACATGTTAATGCATCATATATGTATGTTTAAAAGGCTAAAGAGCTATTGGATTTTTTTTGAATTTTACTCTTTCCCCATATATATCTAATCATGTCTAAGTGAGCCAAGTGGAGCAAGAAATAGAGGCCATGAACCTTGAAGAGTGAAACTTTAACACCAGAATAGGAATTTTATGCATTTTGATATCAAAGTTTGTAAATATATGATGTACATGTGATGTAAATGATTAAGCACAAGCAAATATATGTAAATATGATATATGAATGGAATTTGGAGCCAAATGAATGATTATGTGAGTTTTGACATCCATATGCTTTGATGCTCATGTATGTAAGAACAACTAGGATAGTGATTTGGAGATGTATGATGGTTTGGGCCATTTAAAATGGTCTTATAGGCTATGTTTATACTTTTAGACATGTTCAAATGGTTGTGGATTGAGGAGAAGACCATTTGGTGCATCTTGACCTTTTCATGGACTTCAAATTGACTATTCTCTTAAGATGAATCAAAGTCTAACCAAATAGATAATTTTTTGTATAAAATGTGGCAAAAAAAAAAGGTCTCATCTATAGCTCTTCATAGAATCAAAGAGCACTCAATTTGGAGTTCTAGAGAATTTATTATGTATTTTCAAAGTTTTCCAAATTATGCAGAATTGTCTAAGTTACTATTCATATGGTAAGTTTTTATTTTTGTGTCATTTAGGGGGCCAAATGAAGTCTAATACCCATAAAATTTTAAGCTGACATTATAAGCTTTCTAGAGCCATCGAGTTTGCATGAAAAGGAGTTGTATAGAGAGAGTTATGGATTTTTGAAGTTAGAGGTTTAGTGTTGCCCAAGTGCTATAGCAACCTCTGATATACAATAAATTTTGTAGGCCAAATGAATTCATATGCCCTTGAAATTTTTACAATAATTAGGTCTCATCTTAAGCTTTTCATATCCACTAAGAGCACCTCATTTGGATCTGTACTAAGGGAAATATAAATTTTTGGAATTTGATGTCAATTGCAGGATGCCCCCAGACCAATGTTATTATTCCATCAGTTTTTGTAGGGCAAACCTAGTTGTTTTGATCTAAAATCTTTATGGTAGCTAGAGGACATTCGTAGCTTTCCAGAATGGTATAATTTACATGATTTTGATTTTTCTAGAATTAATTATAATTTTCAAAATTTAGATTAGAATATGGAGTTTTATGGAAATGGCAAGTGTGATGTGCATCTCAAGTTCTATGGTTTGGACCCGAATTGTGAGCTTTAATTTATGATAATTTTGCTTGAACAAATGTGTTATAAATGGAAAATAAGTTTGATAAGCTCACATGGTCCATTTGGCAATTAATGAGTTATTTTGGCTTTTAATGACAGTAAACATCATTGCTAAAGGTGCTTAATTTATGAAAATGAACCCTTATAGCCAATTATGATGTAAAATGGATGCTAGCTATGTATGGTGTTACATTGATCATGCTAAATAATAAACTTAAATGTATTTAGATTAGTAAACGTGTAATTTATTATAACATGTATTTCAATTATACTAATAATTGTATAATACAAATTAGAAGACAAGGCAAGTAATTTTTCCAATATACATTTCTTTCTTAATACAATAGCTAAGGTTAGTAGATATTCAATATTTTTTTCATTTACAATCTTAATATGATACCCATTGTGATGGATATCTTTGAAGCTTCATAAATTTTTTTGAAACTTAGTAAAAATAATGCATCATCAATAATAAATTTTATCCCCCTAGGCAATAATATAATAGCTCTTTCTAATCTTTCAATAGTATTTTACTACCTAATATAAGATATATATTGACATAACCTATTATCAAATAAAAAAATATATTTTATTTTAAGTACTATTTGCAAGATATATATTTTCATTATAGATTTTGTGTCTAACTATAAAATGGAAAATATCCATATTAATTCTTTACTAACTAAAACATATTCTATTATTTGTAGTTTTTTAATAACTAATATATTATATATATATATATATATATTATTACTATACATTTTTACTTCTAATTAACAATATAGTATTGATTACTTCGATATTACTACTCCAGAAGCATATTCAAAGTATGAAATATAGAATAATTAAATTTATTTGTGTATACTTTTGTAATATCTCTCTATTTAAAAAATATCACTTTTACGACATATATTCTCCCTTCAAATTATTGCAGGGACTATGCTCCATTTATATAATATTTTATATATAATTATTCATGAAATTAGTTAGAAATAAAGATAAACACTTTAAATATTTTACAAAAATGCTCGAATTTCTTCCTTTAAAGTATTTTCCAAATTGATAACAATAAAATGAATTTAACATCAAATATTTATAATAAGTATTTTCTCATAAAAAACTAAGCACAATGAATCCATGAAAATGTATCATTTTCTTAGTTCAAGTGTTACATGTGTGTAAAATATATCTTTTTAAGTCATACATATAAATAATTTAATTGCAGGTAAAGATATATGAAGAAATTATAATTGGTCTTCTCTCTTATGATCTTAAAATTTACATATAAATTGTCACAATAAAACATATTACCATTATAATATAACCATTCAACATTTTATGGCCTTTTAGGCTTCATAATCACTTTTGACATTTTTCAAATTTAAATAATTTATGGACATTTATCTTTATGGCTTCTAGACATAGTGTTGACAATGTTCATAATTTTATTTTAATAACCATAGCCGTCATTATTGACATATAACGTTTAATTTGTACATAAATCATAAGTAGTCATTAACTTGCTCATAAACATGCTAAGTTTGGAAAGTTTCCAAAACTTTTTGGTGACATGAAATCCAGAAACTATTAGTCTTAAGGGTTATAATAAAAAAAAAATCTTTTATAATCAATAACTCATCAATATTTTTCTATATATACATTATTCATTTAGATGATGAAGTTATCGGTTATAATATAACCAAAACCAAAAGTAATATAGCTACTGCCTATATAATCATGTTTAACCTTTTGATTTTTAAGATATTTCCCAATATCAAATTAATAATTACATTATGGATATAAGTAAGCCTTGAATTTATAAATAATATTGAGTATTAAATAGATGAATAATATAAAGTAAGAACAAAAAGTTTCTTATACTTTTATGTGATGAAATCAAGTTCCAAGGATTGATATCTTATACCAATTTATCAAAGACTTACGTTGATAACATATTATAGAACTAATGAAAATATAAAAAATCTAACAAGAGCAAAAGAGACATTTGAGAAGAAAAAAAAGAAGATAATTCTTAGTCATTTAGATACTTTATTCTTAGTGTATACCTTCTATTTATAGGCTTTCAACTATAAAGTAGACTTATAAGCTACAATAATATAAATAAGAAAATTAATTTATATAATTGTACCATTCATTTCGAAGTTATAGGAGAGATGCCATTAAACATGAGAATGGATTCTAGAAAGTCATTCTTTAAGGGTTATAGATATCAATATAATTTATATCATTTACAATAATATTAATTTTAAGGAAGAAGAAGAAAAAGGTATAAAAGTGCGACAATGTGAAATACATTTTAGAGATAGAAAAATTTATTATTCAATTATATGAAACATGTATTTTATATTTAATTATATATATTAATTATTTCTATATATTTTGAGATGAATAGCTCTACCTTTGACTTCGTCCTAGATCTTAGTTTTCTTAAACCATTATAAGATACAATTTAAGACAAAAAATTTTGTCTTTAATTTAAAAAAAATTTAAAATTATTTTCCTAACAAATTAGAAATGAAAAATTCTATCTTTACCTTTACTTTGTTTTTCACAAAAAATATTATGAGATGGAATAAAAGGTGAAAAATTCCTTTTCCAATTTCTAAATTTGTTTAAAAATATTTTTGCAATAGATTAGATACATAATATTTTAAGACAAAAAGTTTTGCCTCTAATTTTTTTTTCAAAAAAGAAAACCATTTAAAGACAGAATTAGAGACAAAAAATTGTGTCTCTAATTTCAAAATTTTGAAACAAATATTCTATCCCTAAATCCATTTCTAATGCTAGCTTCTTTTAAAAGCAAATAGTCATTTTGAGATGGAATTAAAGACAAAAAAATTCTATCTCTAATTTCAATTTCTTTTAAAAAAATATATTTACAACGGATTGGAGATAGAATTAGAGACATAATGTTTTTGAGACAAAAATGTTTTTTTAATCATTTTGACACGGATTTTTGATGGAATTGCCATGTATTAGAGATGGAAAAAATTGTCTCTAATTTCTTGTTTTGTTGTAGTGAGAATGTTAAATCTACAAATATACGTATGAATTAGATCCAAGATGTAATGTCCCACATCGGGTAGGAGACCCTGAGGCTAAGGCCTTATAAGTGGGAGCGAAGCTCTCCCCACCAGCGATGCGTTTTCCTAAGGGAGGAACAAAACCCCACCACGTGGGAAATGAGAGTACCACGGGGTGCCGTAATGGGGACAATATCGTTGGAGGCTCTGTGGGGAATTGGTATCAGAGCCGGCCTAGCCGCATGTGCAACCCGAGGACGGGTTGGCCCCAAGGGGGGTGGAATGTAATGTCCCACATCGGGTAGGAGACCCTGAGGCTAAGGCCTTATAAGTGGGAGCGAAGCTCTCCCCACCAACGACGCGTTTTCCTAAGGGAGGAACAAAACCCCACCACGTGGGAAATGAGAGTACCACGGGGTGCCGTAACGGGGACAATATCGCTGGAGGCTCTGTGGGGAATTGGTATCAGAGCAAAGGTTCAGGCACTTTTGCTTGATGTTGGGCTCTTGAATGATAGAATTGCTTGTGTTTGGTGTGAATTGCCATGGAAGTAGTAACATTCATATGCATATGTGCTTGTGCTATGATTGTGAACTGAGGATTGTTACTTCTTTTCAGATATGGTTGAGACTAGATGAGGCAGGGGTAGAGGCAGGCTGCCCAGGGCTCAGAGAGTTGAGCCAGAGGTTCCGGTTGGGCCTGGGGATCCTCTGTGAACCATCATGGAAAGATTGGATAGGTATGAAGCCATGATGGGCCAGCATCAGGAGATTTTGGAGCAACAGAGGTACATTGCCCAACAACAACATGATATGATCATGCACCTGCAAGATACCCTGGCCATGCAAGAAGAAGCCAGGAGGGAAGCCCCTGTACCTCAGTCATCCACATCTGGCATGCCACCTGCACATCCCTAAGAGCCTATAGTAGCTCAAACCTAGACGCCTATCCAGAAACTGTTGAAGCAGTTCAGGCAAAACAATCCACCCACGTTTGATGGGGAGTTGGATGTGCATAAGGCGGAGGCTTGGGTGAGAGAGCTAGAGAAAATATATTCAGTAATGGATTGTACCACCGAGCAGAAAGTTCAGCTAGCCACTTTCATGCTAAAAAAGGAAGCTGATAGATGGTGGTGTAGCACGAGACCTTTGATGGAGACCAAGGATATACCGATAAACTGGGAAAGTTTCTTGGTTGAGTTTTATGAGAAATATTTCCCTAGTTCGGTGAGGAAGAAGAAAGAGATGGAGTTTATGAGTTTGAGACAGACGGATGAGATGACTGTAGACCAGTATGTGGCTAAGTTCATGGAGTTATCTCGGTATTCCTCTTACCTCCAGAGGTATGATGATGAACCCTGGAGATGTGAGCAGTTCGAGACCGGATTGAAACCTCTGATTAGCGACAGAGTTACCTCACAACGGATCAGAAAGTTTAATACCCTTGTGGAGGTCAGCAGGGTGATTGAGACTAACCTGCGAGTTATCATGCCTGTTACGGCCATAGCTAGTCAGAAGGAGGCTTCCGAATTGAAAAGGCTGAGACTAGAAGAGGGTTCTAGTGTGACACCCAGTGCCAAGAAGAGAGGCAAGGGGCCATGGAACCGAAGGCCACAGCGGGGTAAGTCGATGCCGCCTCCTCGGGGCCAGTCATCCTTCCAGCAGTCTCCGGTGACTTGCTTCAAGTGTGGGAAGTTGGGGCATATTGCGAGACACTGTCCTTAGATGGACACAGCGCCTCCAGTGATATTGTCCCCGTTACGGCACCCCGTGGTACTCTCATTTCCCACGTGGTGGGGTTTTGTTCCTCCCTTAGGAAAACGCGTCGTTGGTGGGGAGAGCTTCGCTCCCACTTATAAGGCCTTAGCCTCAGGGTCTCCTACCCGATGTGGGACATTACATTCCACCCCCCTTGGGGCCAACCCGTCCTCAGGTTGCACATGCGACTAGGCCGGCTTTGATACCAATTCCCCACAGAGCCTCCAGCGATATTGTCCCCGTTATGACACCCCGTGGTACTCTCATTTCTCACGTGGTGGGGTTTTGTTCCTCCCTTAGGAAAACGCGTCGCTGGTGGGGAGAGCTTCGCTCCCACTTATAAGGCCTTAGCCTCAGGGTCTCCTACCCGATGTGGGACATTACATTCCACCCCCCTTGGGGCCAACCCGTTCTCGGGTTGCACATGCGGCTAGGCCGGCTCTGATACCAAAAATGTAACACCATAGTATCTTAACTCTAATTCAATTCCCTCTAGGCTTGATTCCATATGATTTCCCAGGAAAATGACCGAAACTGTGGTATTTCACTACTTAAAGTCGGGATTTAACAGGTCATATTTTGTCCCGTGGGTCCTGTGAACCTATCATTCACATTCTTTACTCAAACACCATTTATAAGACTTGCACATAGTCTCAAACAACTCACAAACCACGGGTAAGAAGCCAAAAACCAAGAAAATGCAATTTTTCAAATGAGCCCATGAATCAGATTTTTGGCTCTAACTTGGGAAAATCATAACTAATCCTATAAAAATGGAAATCAAGCAAATCATAGCTCTCTGGAAATCTTGAGATGTTAACTTCACACTAAAAATAACTCCCAACCTCAATCTCAACGTTTAGACCATCATTGACATCAAAATAGGAACAGATGTCTGGCTGTCCCTGATACTGGTGCAGTTTACTGTCATGAACTTCGAAAATTCGTAATTAATTCCATAAAAATCCAATTAGGGCAAAATATACCAATTTGGAAAGCTACAGATGTTAACTAGAGGAGAAAAATAAGTCCAGATCAGTTCAGGAGTCCTAAGACCTCGAAAACTGATGGAACAGTAATGAAGGTCAGAAACTTCCCTGATGCTGATACAGAACTTCAGCAATTCGTTTCTCTCTCTACATACCTCTAATTAAGGTGCTTCCAGTTGGTATAGGTCACTGTGGATATTTAGTTTATGCTCATAAAGTTTCGTGACAATTGGACACCATTTGGTCTATGAATGACATGGTTTCATTTTCGGACCTATTGTACAGTACCATGACCAAACCATTGAAATTTCTCAATTTCAACAATTCACCAAATATTCTCTAGACCTCCAAATATTACCCACTTTAGCTTCTCAAGAAGCTCTCAATGGACTCTAGAGGCATGCCAAATTCCATAACAAGAAGAGCTCATCCGGTCATACTTTGACGGAGCTCACCCATTTAGCAGTTTTGGCACCCCATGTGGTTCAAATTGGGTCTAAATGACCTCCCACATGCTCTAACCTCTTTTGGGCAAGTTTGAAAGTACAAACATAGCATATATGAAATTTTTAAGTGATCCAAAACATCATACATTCCAAATTCACTATGCTATGGAAGAGAATACACCATTTCATTTAAGCCTCAAAAGGGCCAATTTCTACATTCTCATTACTTTGGCTCTTTACACAATCCATACATCAATTGTACATGTGTCTACATATGCTCATATAATTACAACTCAAAAATAATAGGTGCATATTCATTTTGGCACCATATACATCAAAAGAACTATACATTTCTTTAATTATACTCTACTAGGCTCCATGAGGCATACTTGACTCTCCTTGAACTCCACCTGGATATTAAGATGGTAGAGGGAAGGGGGTGAGATTCGGGAGAATCTCAATAGCTCATACTCATTCAAGATGCAATCAAGGAATATAAACTAGTCAAGCATGCACACAAGTCACAATAACACAACATATGTGTTTCATGCCATGGATATCATGTAAATGCCAAGAATAAGCTCTAGGGACTTTTGGCCTAGCCTTACCCGAGCCTTGGGACTTTTGGATCGGCCTCACCCTTGGTTTAGGGACTTTTGGCTCCACCTCACCCGTCTCAAGGGACTTTCGGCACCACCTCACCCGAGCAATTTCCACAATTCAATCACAAGCATATTGGTACCCATGCATCAAGGCAACATCAATGGCATATCTCATCATACAAGCATATATACAAGCATACAATGACTATTACACATCCAAGAATGCAACAAGAAAAGAGTAGAGAGCTACCTTATCGGATAACACAAGTCTTCCCTTTTGATTTCTCTCCTCCCTCTTTGATTTCACACTCACAAATAGATGGAGTTGCTTCCTTTGAGCCTAGGCACAACAAAGAGCACCAAATCATTCTCTCATAACTCAATTAAGTACTCATAAGGCTAAAGGGGCTCTTCATCGAAGTAAACCCTCACTACCCATGTAAGAAGCTAGAGATTCTCTCTCTAGAACTCTACTCACTCTCCTTCCTCTCTCAAGCCCTTAAAGAAGAAAGCAAGGAAGAAGAAATGAAGATATATGAGTTCTACTCTCCTTCTAGAGTAGTTTTCCCACTTCCCTCTTCTGAACCAAACCCAAATCAACTTCCAAAACCATAGAAAGAGAAAGCAAAAAGGAGGAGAACCACATGCTAAGGAGAAAAGCTAGGGAAATCTAAAGATTACTCACCTCTTTGCTTGATCTCCTTGCTTCTCTAGGTCTCTCTCTCTCTCCACAGCTCTTTTCTCTCTCCTTGGTCGAAACTTAGGTCGGTTCTAAGAGAAAGGAAAGCTTGAAAGCTTTGAAAAAGTCAAAATCTCTTTTTTTACGCTTTTCCGGACTCACCCTCGCTATAGCGAGTCATAACCCTCGCTACGGCGAGCTCGTGCAAGTCCTAGACCTTTGTCTTCGCTATAGCTCCCGCTACCGCGAGCTACTCCCTGGATTTTGTATGGAATGCCCGCACTCGCTATAGCTAGAAGCATTTTCGCTATAGCGAGAAGGCATTCTCGCTATAGCTAGCCCATTTCTCGCTATAGCGAACAGGTACATTCGCTATAGCTAGGCTGTAGCTAGCAGACTTAAAAAATTTTCAGCCTTCGAAAATTTTCAGCTTTTCTTTTCTTTCCTTTTTCTTTTCTCTTTTATTTTCTTTTCTTTTTCTGGTTGTTACACAAGATGTCTAGGCTCTTACTTGCCCCTTTATTCCTAGCTTTAATAAGGAATTTTTTGTTCATTCCATTAATATAAGAACCAAAATTAAAGAAGTTTAGGGCCTGTTTGATTTGATTCTGCAAAACAGTTTTGTTGTTTTCAAGAACAAAAAAACAAAAGAACCTGTTTGATAATGTGTTTTTAATGAAGTGTTTTGTAAAACAAAAAAACAAAATTTTGTTTTCAAAAACAAAAAACTTAGAACACTTTTTAAGTATTCTGAAATTTTTGTTCTACAGAATCAGGTAAAAAACAGAAAACAATTACTTTTTAAAATAATGATTCAAACAGATTTTTTAATTTTTTTGTTCTCAAAA
>JAIUCV010000013.1:21482444-21535563 GCA_026724425.1 Erythrophleum ivorense | reverse complement strand
AAACTTAGGTCGGTTCTAAGAGAAAGGAAAGCTTGAAAGCTTTGAAAAAGTCAAAATCTCTTTTTTTACGCTTTTCCGGACTCACCCTCGCTATAGCGAGTCATAACCCTCGCTACGGCGAGCTCGTGCAAGTCCTAGACCTTTGTCTTCGCTATAGCTCCCGCTACCGCGAGCTACTCCCTGGATTTTGTATGGAATGCCCGCACTCGCTATAGCTAGAAGCATTTTCGCTATAGCGAGAAGGCATTCTCGCTATAGCTAGCCCATTTCTCGCTATAGCGAACAGTACATTCGCTATAGCTAGGCTGTAGCTAGCAGACTTAAAAAATTTTCAGCCTTCGAAAATTTTCAGCTTTTCTTTTCTTTCCTTTTTCTTTTCTCTTTTATTTTCTTTTCTTTTTCTGGTTGTTACACAAGATGTCTAGGCTCTTACTTGCCCCTTTATTCCTAGCTTTAATAAGGAATTTTTTGTTCATTCCATTAATATAAGAACCAAAATTAAAGAAGTTTAGGGCCTGTTTGATTTGATTCTGCAAAACAGTTTTGTTGTTTTCAAGAACAAAAAAACAAAAGAACCTGTTTGATAATGTGTTTTTAATGAAGTGTTTTGTAAAACAAAAAAACAAAATTTTGTTTTCAAAAACAAAAAACTCAGAACACTTTTTAAGTATTCTGAAATTTTTGTTCTACAGAATCAGGTAAAAAACAGAAAACAATTACTTTTTAAAATAATGATTCAAACAGATTTTTTAATTTTTTTGTTCTCAAAAACTTATTCTTAAAAACATATGTTTTGAAAACATTAAAACAAAAACAATTTCAAACAGGCCCTTAGATTGTGCAGAATATCCTATTCAATTATTCTTTCCAATCTCTTCCAAGAAATGCAACCCAAGCATCTTTACCACAATATTGAAGAGTTTTCAACAAGCTTCCACATTTCTTACTAATAACAACATCAGCAACAAAACTACAATTGTAATAACTGGTTTTTCAGAAACTAAATCGAAATTAATATGATGATATAAGAGGATCCTAAAGCAAAGTAAATTGAGGCTAATTAAGAATAGGATGTTAATTAGAATATCTAAAGAAGTTGTTAAGAAATTGAGGATAGCTCAAAATAAAAGTCAAAACAATTAAACAGAGTCAATTGAAACCCAATGGCAAAATCGTAATTTTAGGAAATTTTTTGAAAACTTAAAGGGGAGAGCTTTAAATGATAAAATTAAGCTTATTATGGTTTTCAAAGGCCCAAAAACCTATAAAAACTATTAGAATGGTTAACACTCTTCCAATGTATAATTTAGGTTATTGGTTGACGTAAACTTTAACAAAATAGTTTGGTAAGATTTTAAATCCTATTAATTTGAAACCAAATTCTTTTAATGAACTAGAGGGATTATATTTTATGATAGAAAAGATGGTTTTAAAAAAGAAATTAAAATGAGCTCAAATAGAGAAGTCAAAATGTAAGGGACATAAATGGAATTTTTGTAAAAGTCATAAACACTTCCCTTCTTCCTTTTAAGCATGCCACCTTCACTCCCCCATCCTAACTGACTTAGTTTTGTTCTGAAACAGAACTAGACTAGCACCTCAACATGGGAGAAGAGAAGAAGAAAAAGGGAGGAAACCAAGGCCTTTTAGGTATGTAAACATGGAGAATTTGCTACTCTTGCCTCTATAAATGTTCTTCTCCTTTTTCTCCTTTCTCTTTCTATGGTTTTAGAATTTTAAATGGTGAAAGTTTAGGGTTGGTTTAGTAGAAGGAAGGAGTAATTTGGAGGAAACTTTGGTAACACAAGAACCACCATTTGGTAAGGAATTAATTAAGTATGGTTTCCTATGTAAAACTTGTCTTCCTTGGTTCTTTCATGCCTTCCCTTGTTTTGGCTAGACCAAGAGCAATTTAAAGGAAGCTTGGTTTTGGTTTAAATATGATAAGAAATGGGATTTTGAAGTATGTGGATTAATATGGAACCAAAAGAATTAAATAGGAAACTATAGGTTGCAAGAATTAAAACCTAGGGTTTACATTGCACCATAGGAAGTATAAGACTTTAGAATGATATTTTAACCAATGTAAGAGTATAATTGAGCTAAAAAGAGGTTAAGGAAGCTTCATAGATGTTATTTCCAAAATGAATTAGATAAAAACTCCAAGATTGGCCATCGATGAGCATGTCTCAGGCTAGAAGGAAAAATAGTATCTAGGGAGAGTTTTCTTTTATTCTAAAGTTAGAAATAGTTTAGATATGAGTTATAAACACCAAAGGAACCACTGGTTTGCATTTAGAAATCTTATTTTAAAAGGTGAAAGTTAAAGGTTCCATTATGTATAAAGAAACAACTTGATATTAAGTTCCTTGAATTAAATTTATAATTACTTTAATGAGTTTAAATAGAGTCATATGATTTATATTGGGCAAGAAATTGGAGCCAAGGTATTGAATTATATAGGTTGTTCATTATACCATTTAATGGAGCCATATAAGAACATAAAGCCCTAATTAGTTGTATAAGACTTACATGAGTCCAAATGTGGGTTCCATTGATGATTTTATGCCTCATTTAGTTTTTCTAGGCCAAGCAAGTAAAATTCCCTTCAAAGGTAGGTGTAAGGGTGAGAATGTAAATCATAAGGCCAAGGAGAATTTTTGTGCTTCTTTGAGTGAAGGTAGCTCTTCATCCATATGTTATCTTGGTTGCTTGAATGTCATGGATTGCTTGTGTGTGTATGGATTGTGTAATGTCTGGTTTTTCGAAAAACGATAAAAATGAGTCAGTTTCCAAAGGAAGTCTCCTGCATAGAGAGGTTTGCCAACTAAAATTAGGATAAAATTCTAAATAATGAACAATGAGAATTTGAGACTTAAGATGCCAAAAAACTAGAGCCAGAGAAGCTTAGAAGATTTGTCGAAGAAAGTAAGGGTATTTTTGTAATTTTTTAAAAATTTTGAAAACTCACATGAGGGCTTTTAAATGAAAAATTTGAGTTTTTCAGGGGTTGTTAGAGGCCCTGAAAACCATGGGAACCTCCAAAGCAGTTGAAACCCCTCCGATGAGCGAGTTTAGCAAAGGGTTAACTAAAACTTTGACAAATGATTCAGAATGGTTTCAAAATCTTTTTAAGTGATTCCAAAGACAATTCTTATGGTTGAGAGCCTAAAGAATATGATGGAAAAGATGAATTTCAAAAAGGAGGTGCTTTGAGCGAAAATGACCAGAGTGAAGAAAAGGGACTGAAATGAAAAGTTGAAAAGTTTGTTAAAGTTGCTTTTTGGGCCTTAAAAGGGCATTCTAGCTTCTCCCTTTTCTGGACTAGATTGGTTTCATTTTTGAATCAAAGGAAATACCAACTTGAAGGGCATCCAAGAGGAAGAGGAAGGGAAGGGAGAAAATTCAAGAAAAAGTAAGAAAACTTTAGAATTTCTTGCACTTTCCTTCCTTAAAGTTGCTCATCTCCCTCTCCTCCATCTTTCTATGGTTCTAATGCTTGATTTGGTGCTAATTTGTGTCTGGTCCAGTAAGGAGAACTCTGAAATTGAGGGAGGAGGAGTTAACTTATGAAAGAGTCTTGAAGAAAGCTTGAAAAACCAAGGTAAATGTCCCTTGTTGTTGCTCCTTCTTGCTTGGCTCTTTCCTGAACATTTCGTCTAGCTCATGACCCATTCTGTAGGAGAATGATTCTGGTCACCTTGAGGAAGAATTAAGGCCCTAGGGCATGAGATTAAGGAAGACACGAGTTAGAAACAAGGAAAAGCCTTAAAGAACAAAGCAGCATGTCTTCAGGGTTTGTAAAGAGGTAAGAAGTCTAAACCTTTCTAAGGTATTTTAAGAGTTGGTATGAGGTCTTGAGAGGCCAAAGGAGTCTTACAAGTGCCAACTCCCTAGAGAAAAGAAGCAAAACTTCCATGGGTGTTTTGTATGGTCATGTCTCGACTTAGAGTATAAGAAGTACCTAGGAAGAGTTTAAAATTTTTCGAAGGCTAGAAATGGACTAATTATGAGTAAGAAACATTAAAGGAAGCCTTGGAATGAATTTGGGAGGCTTGCAGGAGAAGATGGACTTGTAGGTTCCATATTAGAGCACAACGAAGCAACGAGAGTCTAGAACCCTTGGATTTGAGTTATGATGACTCTAAAGAGTTTAATTTATGTCAAGAGATCTAGAATGATCAAGAAATGGGAGCCAAGAGCAAGAAATCTATGTGTTGCTTCATTGTGTGCATTATGGAACCATAATGAGGTCTTTGAGTCAAGTAGCTTAGTCTTAAGTTGTGAGGAGATAAGTTTTATTTCAATGACTTAGTCATGCTCCATTTGTATTTATAGGCCAAGAGAAACAAGTCCTACCTCCTTGCAAGTGTGTGATAGAGAAGGGAAGGAAATTCTAAGAGAAAAGTATTGTGATTCACTACAAGGTAGCCCTCTAACCTTTCTCTCATGTATGTGTGTGGATGGTGTGGATGCTTTCTTGCTTTGGATGCTTGTGTGTATGTTTGAACTATGAAAAGTGTGCTTAGCTAGTAGAGACATGATTTGTACTGCTTATATGTCTTAAATTGCTTTTATGTGTGCATAAGACTTGAATAGACTTGGTGATGCCAAAAATCCATTGATAAAGGTGAGGATGAGCTAAATGTCCCTTAACATGGGTGAGACAAGCCAAAAGTCTCAAGAGGAGTAAGACTTAGTCAAAAGTCCCAAAGTAAAATGGGTGAAGCAAGTCCAAAAGTTCCAAGAGTGGTGGGTGAGGCTAACTGAGGTCTTGAGCATATACTTTGATATGTTTGAGACTTTATGAAATGGAAATTATGTTCTTGATATGCATATGTAGTTCATAAACCATGCATGGCATCCATTTGCATGAAAATGCATCCATCATGTATGATTAAAAATGTAAAGGATTATTGAGATTCTTTGAATCTCATTCTCCCTTCTTTTCATCTTCTTATGCCTAGGGAAAATTCAGGGAAGTAAGGAGGCCAACTAGGGGGCACTTAAAGCTTTAGTTTTGGTTTTGAAGCCTAGCTTTTATGTATAAATGTCACTCTTGTATATTAAGACTTGTATGAGATATTTATGGGATGTAAACTTATGAACAAATGTAAATGGTTGTATTTGATATGTATGTATGAGATTTGAGACCATTTGTGGTCTATGGTGCAAAATTGCCTTTGTGGTGCATGTATAAGATTGTGTTTGAATGTGACCTAGGGAGTGACTTTGAGTTGTATGAGTTTCTAGCCCATTTCAAAAAATTTTTATGTCTCATTTAAGATTTGGGATGTGCCCAAGTCAGCTTAGGAAGTGTTAGAGGTGAATTGGTACTATTTTGACTCATTTAGAGACCAAAAAGTGCCATTTTGGTGAGCTAAACCCCAAACGAACCAAATGAGGGATTTTGATGTTGAAAATTTGTACACATATAGATCTCAGATAAAAAATTTTTCTAGGCTAAGAACTGCATTATTTGGAGGTCTATAAAATTTATTATGATTTTTCAAAATTCATATTAGAAGTTAGATTTGGTCTGGGCACTGTTCACTTGAGCAGATTGCATTTTCATGTCATCTAAGGGTCAAACGAGGTCCAATGGTTCTGAAAGTTTACATGGAGAAACTATATATTCATAATGATCTGTAGCAACTAGAAGCACCTCATTTGGAGGTCTATAGAGAGAGAAATGAATTTTTGAAGTTTTGCATCAGAAATAGTAATATCAGCCGACCTTATGTATTATTTCATCATGATTTAGTTCCTAAATGAGCTTAACATGGTCTAAATTATTTTTTCCCATAAAGTTAACATCCACAGCTTTCTAGAGTGGTATCATGAGCTTAATTTTGATTTTTATAAATTTAATTATGATTTTTGGAAATTTTTATTAAAAAATTGGACAGCAAACCTGTGGCAAAAATTCTGATGTGTTCCAAACCTTCAAACCCAAGTTTCTTGACCTAAATGGATATGAATCTGATATGTTTTAATATTTTATGGTTTAAGATGAGTTGAGGATCAATTTATGGGCTTTGGAAGTGATTTAATGCTAAGCTAGAGGTTCTTGGTAGTGTGCTTTCCATTGTTATGTGTTGTATGTGCAAGTAAATTACGTGAAAAGTTCAAGTAGTGTGATATGAACCTCAAGAGCTTATGGAATGATATTCTTGCTTTGAATGGATGTTGTATGGATATCGACAGTTCACATATTTTTTATATTTTTAACTACTAATTCTGGACCTTTTATTCATGAATTGATGCATTTTAAACTTTAGTGGATGTTATTTAGTTTAGAAAATAAATTCTCATGTTTTAGAATTTTGTTGAATAAATTAGGATTCTAATGATTTTATTTTATTTTAATTTATTTTAGATAATGATTTTATTTTATAGGCTTTGATTTTTGTTTCTTTTTCCTTTTTATTCAGGGAATTTCATGGAAGGAATGCACAAGCCCATTTACTCATTCATTTAGCTCTTCCCCTCACACTTTATCACCCATCATCCATTGCACACATGGGTTCTACACTCATAAGAATAGCAACACACTAACTCACTCATGCATGGTTTATGTAGGTAGCCTTCCACATAGCTACATAACACATCTCCACATCACTAGCTCACTCCCATATAACACACTTACATAGTAACTGTAACTCCCTAAAATTAATTAAGGTATTAATCATAGACTTGGGTTAATTAAAAATAATTAATATGAGATAATTAGGTAAGTTATGTGAATGGGATTTATAGAGAGACAAATTATTAATATGAGTTTGAGATTTAATTAGGTTAGAAATCTCATCTAGGCCTAAATCAAGTTAAGTAAGCCATGGTTAGAAACTAATGGAGGCCCAATAATTTTAGGTGCAGACCCAACCTTTTAATGTGAGACTTGGCCTAAGAGAAAGCATCTAGGGAGAGCCCAATCTAATTTAATGAGATAGAGGCTTAAGACTCACCTTATATAAGCTCTTATAATTGGCCCAACAACTCTTGTGTAGACCCAAATCAATTGAGCTCTTAAAACTTAGACTAACCCAAATAAGATTCTACAACCCAACAAATGAAATTTGGCCCAACAAGTATAAAAATCTGAACCCAATTGGAATTGAACCTTTGGGTCAGCCCATAACCCATTTTAGACCCAACTAAAACCCTAAACACATGCAACCCCTTCTACCATTCTGTTGAAACATAAAACATAAACACAAAAGGTATTTTCGCACCTTGAGAGGGAGGCTAGAGTTCTAAGCAAGAAATCCACCATTTCTCACTTTAGGCTCAAAATCAGCTAAGGTACTTGTTATATAACTTAATCTCCTTTTCTTTCTCTTTATTTTGACCTGATTAGTTTTTCATTTAGAGTATTTTCACCATACCTAAAATCTAAAATGTGGTTGTTTGGGATTTTCTTGGTGAAATTTCGTAGGTTGAGGCTAAGGGTGTTGTTAGGTAAGTATAAACTCATCATTTTGATGCTTTCTCTACTAGTTTGGGATCCCTATAGTTGATTTATGATATGGGTATTGTTTTTATGCGAATTTACTCAGAATTTGAAGTGTTGTTTTGAGATTTCTGGGGTAGGCTCAACCAAATCTGAATTTGGTTTTTGTGAAATTGGTAAGTGTTTATGTGTAGTCCTCTATATAGCTTAACTCCTTGAGTAATATAAATTGTAATTAAGGATAGTAATGACTTGATTTTGTGTTCATAGGCTAAGGTAGCATTCAATTGGCTCTTAGAGGATTGGCTACAAGTGAGGTAACCAGGGGACTATATTAATTTCATGCATATAACTGCTTTAATTTCATATTTGTTGCACATGAATGATTTGAAATGCTAAATGAATTGGTTGGCTATCTACTATATTATGTTTGGACCTTGTAAGTCTATGGTGGAGCTGTGGTGCGACTGTCACCCGTGCATGTGCTTTGATCGGACACTGGGTTATGATCAGACCCCAGATGCATTGAGCCATGGTTATGCTCACTGGAAAGTGGGTGCCGTGGACGGGCCTCTCTTGATGTTATTGGCCTTTAACATGTGAAAATATGATTGCTAGTATGGGATGATAATCTTAGTAGCCTAATTATTTCCTTTGCTGATATGACTGATATGATTCTGATGTTAATTTTGATTCATGCATATATGTTAATTAAATTGGATTATATGAATGGAGATTTCTTTGGTTACTGAGATTCGCATCTCACCCCATTTCATGGGATCATACTTTCAGGTGAAGGCCCATCGGGTAAGGATAAGGGGAAGCAAGTGGATGAAAATCTATGAGCTCTAACCATGTGTGGAGGAGGCTACACTTAGGCTGATTTGAGTAGAATAGATGCAATTTTATTATTCTTTTATATAGCATCATCATGTAATCATGTTGCCAAGTGTAGGCGTTTATATTTTGATTACTTAGGATGTATCTATTGAAGAGTTTGGCCTCATCTTAGTTTAGTATTGGATGTATGAACTTATAACATTTGGTGTATGAACCTTATTGAATTTATGATATAGTTTACTATTAGAAATGTAATCATGTGATACATTAGATGTTGTTATGAACCAGTGATGTGTGGAATCTTTAATGGAATGTGTATTGAATGATAATTGTTCATAGTTCATGAATTTATATTGCTATTACTCTATGAACTTGCTAATATAGGGTAGTTGAAGGAGTAGAAATTAACACTTAAGTCTTGAACTAGTAATGATAGATAAGTTAGGTAAATTAAGCTAATGAAAGCTATTAGAGCCCCACAAATTAAGGTAGAGTGACCCTAGGGTGTCATTAGAGGGAGAGTAGAGAGTATAAGATAAGATTTTAGAAGTTATAAGATCAGAAAGCATTTTGCTACGGCCAATATAGTCTTAGCCATGGCTAATATAGAGGGAGTCTCCTAGGGAGAGTACCAGAGGGCAATTCACCGCGGCGAGAAGTAAAATTAGCCACAGTGAAATATGAGAGGCCAAACTAGAAGTCGTCCAGAGGGTAATTCACTGCAGCAAAATGGTAATTGGCCGTGGCGAACTTTTGTGAAAATGTCCTAGGTGTTCCAAAGAGGAATTAGCCGCGGCAAAAGTAGGATTTGGCCGCGGCTAATAGCAAGAGGAGAGTGAGGTAGGCTCTAGGAGGTCTCCTCGTCGTGGGGCCATGTAGGATAGCGGTGGCGAAACTTGTGAAGATAAAAGAGTGAACTTGAGAGCAATTGGCCATGACGCCATGTAGGCTAGCCGCAGTGAAACCTGTGAAGATAAAAGAGTGAACTTGAGAGTAATTGGCCGTGACGCAAAGACATTTAGCTGTGGCTAACGATCCCAAACTCTCATTCTAACCTAGAAAACCTTGGTTTTTCCTATGGCAACATCAAGGGATGACTTAGAAATACTGGTAGAAGATTCTTGTGAGTTAGAATTAATAGGGAATAGAATCAAAGGCTTATAAATGAGTGTTTGTTTCTCTTGTGTATAGGAATGCTTGTAATTATTTGGTTGATGACTTTAATAACATTAAGGTTCAAATTTTCCTGCATTTTTCAAATGTAATTAGTTGTAATATTTTTTAACCCTGATTTATGATTATTAATCATGTATTTAACTTTAATTACAATGATTAGCAGTTAGGGTTGTCACAGTAATAACTCCACTTTTCATTCAATTCACTTATCCACATAAAAATCATCCATTAACACTCACAAATCACACCTCCTTACATGAGTAAGCTACAGGTACTCCTTTTACACAAGCACTTCACTTCACTCTTATGCACATATCATTCTTTCACTCTAACATGTAGCCATGGGTCTCGCTTTCATGTATAGCAAAAAGAAGCACTTCCAAGTAGCAAATGAGTCACACAAAGGCCATATGTTTATAAAGATTGATGTGGGAATGAGTAGGAAAGAGGAGAAGAAGCATGAGTTAGGGAAGAAGGTTTCACATGGCAAGGTGGGAGAAGCTACAAGAGAAAAAGTAGTTTCACATAGACAACATCTCACCCACAGGTTTTACGTGGAATAAAAGGAGAGCAACATATGAAGGAAGCTGCACATGCATGAAAGTAAAAGTGTGAAGAAAGGCTACAGGTTTTACTTACATGGAGAGGAAAAGAAGACGTGAAGAATATGAAGAAGAAGAAGCTGCGGGTTAAGAGGATTAAAGAAGAAGAAGATGATAGCTAAGGGAAAGACACACACCATCAAACACGTAGCACCAGTCCACGCACTATCAACCATGTTTAGTCACATGCACACTTGAGCTTGAAGAGAAGAATGTGGAAAGAAGCGTGAATGATGTTTTGTTTTGTTAAGGAGCAGGGAGCAACAAACACGTGGAGGTATCACGCTACAACAAATGATTCAAGAAGCTCCAAAACACGTGAGTAGAATGTGGAAGCTGCATGAAGCACATTAGAAACCAGAACGTGAGAAGCAACGAGTTTAAGAGGCAAAATGTGTAGAGAGGAATGAAGGAGCAGCCATATGGGAATGATTAAAGTTGAATAAGTTAGGAGATGAAGCTAGGAAATAGTAAATGAGCTATGGATTTAAAAGGTTGTGAGAAAGAGATGTGGAAAATGAAGTTCAAAACGTGAAAAAGAATAGAGAAGCACGAGTCTAGAATTGGCAACAACTCTTAACTTTATGCACACATAGAAGTTAACGTGGGAAACTCGTGGCAAGCACAAATGGATCCACATAGATAGCAACAAGAAGAGAGGGAGAGAGGAGCTGAAAACAAAGAGAAGCTGATGTGGGAATGAAGAGAAATAAGTGAAGAGAGCATGTGAGCAGATAAAAGAGAGAAGGTTTCCATGTGAGAAGAAGCTATAGGCTGACTTATGGAGAACACATGAAAAAATTAATAAAGCACGTGAAGGCTAGATTATTGAGAAGTCAATTCATTCATTCAGAGAGGAAGACACGCAATTCACATGCATACACCATTCATTCTTCCATTCCTCCACTCTCCATGCCATAGCTCTTCTTCCACTCCATTTTCCTCCCATCCATCTTTATTCCAATGAATCATTAACCCATCTTGTGGCTAGCTAGGAGGAGGTCTTTGGTTGAAGCTTGAATCAAGAGATTTGGAAGGGATTTTAGGCTAAGATACCTATTTTATTTTCTTTTCTTTCTATATCAATTTTAGTTATTTTATCTGCTTGGTTGAGCTTATAAATGATTGAGATTGATGTAATTTATAATTGATGACTGGTTAGACATTAATTAGAAGAGCAATTGTTAATTAATTGATTAGATTAAGTACTGAAATTTTCAATTTTCCATGTATGCAATTAAGGTGTTTGATGAAATGCATGAGTGAAATTGTATGCTTGATTGTTTGATTTGAGGATTCCTTGGAGTTTGATGGATTAATTAAAACATCTTAAGGTGATAATTCAGAGGCTAATTAATTAATTAATCAATCAAATTTAAGTGTTCATTGATCATAAAGGTAAAAATTAATGATTTAGTACGAGATTGAGGTTTTAATTCAATATTAACTTGTGAGTTTCTTGAATCTTGAATAGTAATTCAAGATCATTTGCCATGAACACAATTAGGGACTCTTAGACCAGAATTAACTACAACTGAATTAGGATAAGGATAGTAAATACTAAGAGACGAATCCAAAGCTAGTCACAAGTCCATTATTTGCGTCTTAGCTCATATATTTAGGTAGTAACTAGAAACTTTATTTCAATTTAATTTTAGTTAGTTTAATTAAATCAAACCCCCCTTAAATTAGGTAGTTCTAGGATTTTCTTATACTTAAAAAGCTCAATTAAATATTAAATTCCATTTCCAAGGGAGATGACTTAGGTTGTGCCACTAACTATATATTTTTTCAATTTAGTTTTATTTTGGAGATTGCGCGATAAACCTTTCAGATATTAATTGGATAAAAATAATTAAACCAAAGTGAGATTGAATCGTGTGGGTTTGTTTCTATGATTTCTGTCCTTATTTGCAGTATGTGTCCAAGTGTGGGTGTTTATTGCTTAAATGCTATGATATAAGTTTCTTGGGGTTAACATATGACAGATTGCAAGTTGTGCTTATTATATTGGCTTGATGATTTTATATAAATGTATGATATTGGAATGCATTTGAAATTGAAATAGCTCTTAATGGATGAGGTTGTGCCAAAAATCCCTTGAATTAGGTGAAGTGAAGCCAAAAGTTCCTAAATATGAGTTAGACAAGGCCAAAAGTCTTAAATGTAACTAAGGCTAAGTAAAGAGTCTCTAAAAGTGGGTGAGGTCAAACCAAAAGTCCTAAATAAATGGGTAAAACTAGACTAAGAGTCCTTAGAATTTGTTTTTACCTTGATGGATCTATATAATTTTATATAATTATGCTTGATATTTGGATATCTATTATACATACTTGCTTTTCTTTGACATGAAAGTATGCCATATAAGTGTGTTTGAAGGGTGAATGAGCTATTGGGATTTATAGAATCTTACTCTTCTTCCTATTATTTCTAACCATGTCTAAGGATTCCTCAAGGAAGCAAAAATGGAGATTAAAAACCATGAAATGCTATACTTTGACAAAAGTTTAGCTTTTTGTGTATTTTGTTACACATAAGAGGATGTATATGATTATTTTGTGATGTAACCATTTCCACAAATGTAAAAGTATAAGATTATAATGTAAGTGTTATTTTTTACTGTAAATGTGCAAATTTATGCAAATTGACCATGTGAGTGCCATGAAATGCATGTATGTAATGGTAAGTGAGTGAAATTAAGTTGCATGATATTTGAGACATGAAAATCTAGTCATATATGTTGTGTTTTACATTTGAAACATGCCCAAGTGGTCACATAAATTAAAATGGTCCATTTTAAACCATTTGGACCCAAATTTGTACTATATTGAGCCATCTTATGCACCTGACCTAAAGTAGGTCCAATGAGTGAATTTTTTTATGAAATATGGAAATAATTTAGAGCTCATTTAGAGCTTTTTCAAGGATCTAAAGAATACAATTTTTGGAACTCAGTAAAATTTATTATGAATTTTCAAATTTGGCTGAAAATTGTAGAAAATTTCGTGCACTGTTCATATTGTTATATTTATGTTTTCATGTATTTAAAGGACTAAATGAACTCCAATATTCATAAAAATTTACAAGAATATAGTTGGCATTAAAAGCTATTTGTAGTCACTACGTTTATGTAAAATAGAGCTATGTAATCAAAGATATGCATGTCCAAAATTATGGATCTAGTTTACGTCTGAATACTGTAATAGTTACTGTTTCATTGGCTTTTCATGGTCCAAATGAATTTTTTTTCACTTGAAATTTTTGCAGCATATAGTTCATATCTTAAGCTATACATAGACACTTAATTTGCATAAATTGTAGTCTTGTAGCTTAAGACATGATTTTTCAAAGTTGAGGTGTAATATATGGAAATGTGTAGTTATGGCAATTTGAAGTATATGCCTCAAGATTAGAAATTTATGATTTTCTTGTGATGTTCCATGCTAAAGAAACTTAGTTAATATGAACCTTGGGATTTCTATGCTGAAGTTATTTAATTTTTCCTATTTAGAGAAATTGAGCTTTTAATGTCAGTTATCCATTACTAAAAGTGTTAAAGATAAGAAATTGATACTATAAGCATGAGATGATATAAAATATGTGCTTATTCTTTGATGGCATGACATTTGTTGGTATCAGAGTAATGGTTTAGGAAACCAATTGGTGTAATTGTGTGTGGTTAAATTCTAAAGTGTGTATTAAGGTTGTGGTTATTTCAAACATTATGGTGAACACCAAAAGAGGCAGGCTACCTAAGGCTAGGGCTGAGGACCCTATGCAAACCATTATGGATTGTTTAGACTAACAATAGGACATGATAGAGTAGTAGAGGCAGATCATACAACAATTGTAGGAAATGATACTATAATTGCAAAATGCCCTTGGTAAACAAGAGAATGACAGGAGAAATGCCCTTGAACGAAGGCCACTTGTTCTTGACAATCCACCAACATCCTTTCAAGATCTAGTATAGGCTCAGTTATTCAAAAGTTGCTTAACTAGTTCTGGAAGAACTATCTATCCTCTTCTGATGGAGAGTTAGATGTTAAAAAAGTGAAGGCATGAATCATACAGCTAGAGAAAATTTTTAGAGTGATGGGTTGTACCTTTGAGTAGAAAATAATGCTTGCCACATTTATGTTAGAAAGGGAGGTTAACCATTGGTGGCACAGTACAAAGTTAATCATGTGAACGAAGAATATTTTGATTAATTGGGAGAATTTCCTAGTTGAGTTTTATGAGAAATACTTCCTTAGCTCCATCTGAGATCAAAAGGAGATAGAGTTTATAAATCTAAAGTAGATTGATAAGATGTCAATTGACTAGTATGTGGCGAAATTCATAGAGTTCTCTCAGTATTCTTCCCACCTTCAGAAATGTGATGATGAGAACTGGAGATGTAAAAGATTTGAGAAAGGTTTAAAGCCTTTGATTAGAGACAAAGTAACTCCATAGAGAATTAGAATGTTTAATGCTCTTATAGAGATTTCTAGGTAATAGAAAATAATTTGTGAGATATCTTACTAGCAATGATTGGGGCTATTCAAAGGAAGACCTTAGAGTTGAAAAGACCAAGATAGGAGGACAGTACCAGTGTAGCTACTAGCAACAAAAAGAAGGGTAAGGTGCAATGAAAAAGAGAGCTACATAAAGGGAAGAAAGTGCAGCCTAGCAAAGGATAACTATCCATAGTGACACATTTCAGATGTGGGAAGCCTAAGCACATAGCTAGGAACTACTCTTAGATGGAGATGGTTCCTCCACCCAGACCTCAGTTGTAGGGCAAAGTGTATGCCCTTACTCAGTAGGAGGCCATTGCCTCTCTCAGTTTGATTAAAGGTATGATCTTAGTGAATGGTGTAATATCCCATATCGGATAAGAGGATCTTAGGCTAGGTCCATATAAGTGGGAGTAATACTCTCCTTTTCAGCAATGCATTCCTAAGGGCTTTGTGGGATGCCCCAGAGGGACAAAACCCTAAACCTAGAGTGCCGGTTGAGGCAAGGTGCCTAATCAGGGACAATATCGGGTGGGCCACACTTTTGCTGTGCCATTGGTGATGCATTTTGGGTTGTGACTGATTAAGGTGACCTTGGGAACAAAATCCCATTAGGCCAATATGTCAGGTATCCTAACAGGGACAATATCGCCAAAGGCACTATATGGTATTTGGTATTAGAGCTGACCTAGTCATATGTGCAACTTGAAGATCAGTTGACCCTAAAGGGAGATGGAATGTAATGTTCCACATTAGATAGGAAGATCCTGAGCTAGGTCCATATAAGTGGGAGTAGTACTTTCCTTCTTGATGATGCATTCTTAATGGGTTTGTAGGATGCCCAGAGGGACAAAACCTTGAACTTAGAGTGCTAGCTGAGGCAAGGTAAATAATTAGGGACAATATCAGGTGGGCCATGCTTCTGCTATGCCACTGGTGATGCGTTTTAGGTTGTGATCGATTAAGGTGACCCTAGGAATTAAACTCTACTAGGCTAATGTGTCGGGTGCCATAATGGGGACAATATCACTGAAGGCTCTTATGGTATTATCTACCTATGGTGTTACATTTATTAGTATAAGAGTCGACCTAACTATATGTGAACTCGAGGATGAATTGGCCTTAAAGAAGAGTGAAATGTAATGTCCCACATCAAATGGGAGGATCTTGGGCTAGGTCTATATAAGTGGGAGTAGTACTCTCCCTCTCGGTGATGCATTCCTAAGGGGTTTTGTGGGATGCCCCAGTGGGATAAAACCCTGAACCTAGAGCACCAATTGAGGCAAGGTGCCTAATCAAGGATAATATTGGGTGGGCCATACTTCTGTTATGCCATTGGTGATGCATTTTGGGTTGTGACCAATTGAGGTGACTTTGGGAACAAAACCCTACCAGGCCAATGTGTAGGGTGCTGTAACAGGGATAATATTGCCAAGGGCTTTGTATGGTATAAATTGGCTAAGTTGTATATAAGAGAGATAGTGTAACTTTATAGAATACCCAATAGTATAGTATTAGATAAAGACCCTAGGTTCACATCGAGCTTTTGGAGGTCATTATAGATTACTTTAGGAATTATCACACCTACACTTTGCATACACTATAACTTACCATATGGAAGGATCTTGTACTACTAACAGAAGACCCTGTTGACAAGGTCTTAAGTTTTACAAGGCAAAATCCAAGATCCTATCGACAAGGTCTTTAATTTCCATAGTGTAGAGTCCAAAATCCTGTCAACAAGATCCTAGACCTAGAAAGATAATTGTCATACCTAGACAACCTTCATCATTTCCACAAGAAAATCATAAGTTGATAATGTTAATGTGCTAGAACTACTTCCATGGTTATTATAATCAATTTCATGCAAATGCAAATATAAGAGTTTACTTGTACAGGGAGTTCAGTAGCCCTAATAAACACCACAATTAACTTACAGTAGATTTCTCATGTGTAATATTTATACAAATCAAAAGAGAGATTAACACTACAATGTTACATCCTCACTGGAGTCAAACTTTACATTCAACCCTTGTTCAAAGGACTCATAAGACCAATTACAGTCAGTACATAATCTATTGGTCAGTTTGTTCGTTCTCTATTTATCTGGCTCCATTCATAGCATAGTTAATACCTATAAAATGGTCACTTTATAGTGAGATAAAATCCCAGTAGCTAAAATGTACTCAAGAAACACACATATAAATAGCACAGATTACTATCCAAGATACATTCGATGCATACTTCGGTGTTGGAGCATGTAATATCGAGGTAGCAGCATATTCTCATTCGTTAGGCTAGGTCACAGCACATTCTCATTCGTTAGGCTACGTAGCAGCATATTTTCATTCATTAGGCTACGTAGCAGCATATTTTCATTCGTTAGGCTACCGTGCTTCGGTTATTGGCCAATAACAGCAATCTAGTACTCATAAAGAGTCATCTTAGTAGATATACATGCAACCAAACACAGCATAGGGACTTTGGGATTTCATCCAGTGCATTAACATAAATAGCAAAGTGAGTACAATGTTAACTACCTGTTCCGTCACTGTCGTTTTGTCACGTTATTCCTTAGCTCTGGTTGTCCCAATGGCCTTCCTAAATTTCAATCATGCATTGTACTAATTAAGAATGAGTCATGGTTAATATTTACATTGCAATTAAATTACTAATCCCCCCATACGAAATTCCTAAATCCCTTTCGCTAATTAATTATTGGAATTCCTAATTGTAAACAATCACATCTTCGTTTTCTTTTCCTTCTCATAATTAGTTACTATCTAAGTTATTCATGTGTGATCTAGTGCTATAAAGCTAAGTCCTTAGCCCTTATTTTCAAGCTGGATTCTCAAATTTTCCATACAAAGTCACACTACAACAGCGAAAGAATGAAAACTACCACAGTCTCAATTTAACTACATTTTCGGACCTGTTTTTGTGAAATTTCTTTCCTCCACTAAATGACCTCCAAAAATCGTAAAAATTGGTAGAGTGATCCCTCATTATGTTAATTATAAGCCACAGAAACAGTTTTCAAGAATTCCCAGGGATAACCCCTGAGCTCCTACTGTTTTGGTCACTACCTCAGTTGAGCTCGCTGTACACTGCCCTTGCTGTTTCTGGCTTTGTTATCCTACCAAATGAGCCCAGAAAATTCTAAGACTTAGTAAACCTAACGTCATACGACTTAGATACCTCCCCACCAAATTTCATGCACTAATTCCTTCATTTACCCATTTAACAAAATTCTTTATGAAATCAACCCCAAGCTGTCCCGTACAGAAGCTAAATTGAATTAGTGGGTTGTTTCTTTAATTTACCTTGCTCCAAAAATTCTGTAATTTTCCAGATTTCAAGTATAAGGGATGGACAACCTGTTATAAAAATTTTGGCTTCAAAATCCTTTTCTAACTAATTCTACAAGGCCAAAACATCCCAGTCCAGAACAAGAAAGCAACTTGGAGCTTACCTTTTTTTTTTGGAGTCCTTGTACTTTGTTTTTTCTTCTCTTCTCTCCTCTTCTATGGCTGTCCGAAATTTCTTCCTTCCTTCCACTACTTCCCTCAGCCTAAAATGAGTTAAAGTGAATGGTAATTAATGCAATGGACAGCTCTTGCTTTTTCACCGCTATTAGGTGGCATGAAGGCAAATCACAATTCCATGAATCGGTGCAAATGGCTAGGTGACAGCAGATATGTGTCTTACTCTCATTTAATCTATATATTGAAAGCAAGATTTAGCTCCTGCTATTAAACCAAATATGGCATTAGCAAATCACAATTTAATATATATATATATATGAAGGTAGGTGGTGCAAGCATGAGGTGTCCTCATTCTAATTAACTTACGCTATTCATTACATGGTGGTGCAAGCATGAGGTGTCCTCATCCTAGATTACTTAAGCCATTTATTTACATGCAACCTTCATTCCTAGCTCCTCCACGGCTGAATGTACTGCCTAATGTAATTAAATATCATCTACCACATATACTCACACGCCTTACATATGGAAGCACGAGGTGGCATTGGTAGTAATTTCCCACCTCTAAAGAAGAAGCAAGCCGTGGTCAATTAATATATATATACATATATATCACTTCCATCTAATACACAAATTGTGTATGATGCCTAATCCCCATGGCAATACAAATTATGCCAATCCCCATAACTAAACATAATTCCAAGCAACCAAGTGAATGCTTATGCTCTTGTGTGGTGATAGTGTCAAATGGGTGTAATTAAAATAATTAAAATCCCTTCCTTCCATGCTATTTGACTGAGTGAACTAATATGGGTTATGTTAATAGTTACAAGAAGTTCGGAATGTGACAAGAATCATATTGGGATTCAATATTATATATCACCCCTAGACAAATGGTCAAATTGAGGGCGTATGTGCCAAAAATGAGGGGAAACTAAGATATGTATTTACCTTTAACTAAGTTTGCATATAATAATAGTTACCATTTCAGTATAGAGTTGATTAGAAAGAAACTCCTCACAGTTCAAAGTAGACGAAAAAGCTATGCTGATAATAGAAAAAGGCCATTAGAGTTTTAGACTAAAGACCATGTTTTCATTTGGGTATTTCCAGTTACTAGTGTGGGTTGGTCTATTAAGGTGAGAAAGCTCAGTCTTAGGTATATTGGTCCATTCAAGATCTTTTAAAAAATTGGATCCATTGCCTACTGTATTGCTTTGTCTTCTAACCTAGCCCAAATCCACAATGTATTCCATATCTCCTAATTGAAACATATTCAATTATGGGATAACCTATCCTATGTGGTGACATTAGAGATAATCATTGATACTAAAATCAAATAGCTGAGAAACAAGAACATTCCTCTAGTGAAAGTGGCTTAGAAGGGTCTATTATTCGATTGAGGTGACCTTGGGAATAAAACCCCACCAAGCCAATGTGTTAGATGCTATAACGGGGACAACTCTATATGGTATTATCTACCTATGTTATTACAAATGGTTTTCCTATAATTGCTCTGTTTGATTGTGTAAGAAAATTGGATCTAGCTATTAGTACTTTACCTTATGATTTATTTGTTATTACCTCTACTGGAGGCCATGTAATTACTTCCCACGTATACTTAAATGTCACTGTATAGTTTAACCACTGTTATACTACCATTGATTTGATTTACATGCCTTTCCATGATATTGATTTGATTGTTGGCATGAATTGGATGGCTACTAATAATGTTGCTAATGACCTTACTTGATTATAAGACCATACCTAGTACTAGGGCTAAATTATTTTTCTTGACCACCGCTCATGTTAAGAAATACTTAGAACAGAGATGTCAAGGGTTTCTAGTTTTTTTCTCCATACATGCTAAGGTAGAGGAAGGGATAGAAGAGATCCCTATAGTTAAAGAATTCTTAGAGGTTTTTCCTAAGGATTTTGACTTTAGTGATTTACCTCTAAAGAGAGAGAGAGAGATAGAATTCTTATTGATATAGTGCCTAGGGTTGGGTCGGTGTCTAAAACTCTTTATAGGATGTCTCCTACCAAGCTAACATAGTTAAAGAAACAAATTGAGGAATTGCTAGAAAAAAGGGTTTATTTGCCTTATTGTGTCACATTGGGAAGCTCTTGTATCATTTGTGAAAAAGAAATATGGTAGTTTGAGATTATGTATAGATTATAGAGAACTTAATAAGGTTACAATTAAGAATAAGTATCTTCTTCCGAGAATAGATGATCTTTTAGATCAGTTAGATGGGGCATTGGTATTTTCTAAGATAGATCTTAGATTTGGGTACCATTAATTAAGGGTTAGAGCTAAAGACATCCTAAAGACGACCTTCAGGACTAAATATAGACATTATGAGTTCCTGGTGATGCCATTAGAACTAACGAATGTGTTAATTGTTTTCATGGACTATATGAATAAGATAGTCAAACTATATTTAGATAAATTTATGGTGGTATTTATTGGTACTATATTGGTATACTCCAGGTCCTTTGAAGATTGCAAGAGGCATTTGAGAATAGTTTTAGAAACCTTGAGAAATAAGAGGTTGTATGTCACATTTAGCAATTGTGAGTTTTGGCTAATTGATGTGAGGTTTTTAGGTTATGTGTAACACCATAATGTCTTAATCTCATTTAATCTCCTTCTAGACTTGATTCCATATGATTTCCTGAGAATAAGTACAAACCGTGGCATTTTCATATTATCAAACGGGGTTCAAACACTCATAATTTGCCCCGTGGGTCCCGTGAACCCATCATTCATATTCTCTACTCAAACTCTATTTATGTAACTCATACATAGCATCAAACAACTCATAAACCACGGATATGAAGCCAAAAACCAAGAAAATGCAATTTCTTAAATGAGCCCGAAAGTTAGATTTTTGGCTATAACTTTGGAAAATCATAACTAATTTTAGAAAAATGTGAATTAAGCAAACCATAGCTCTCTAGAAATATATAGATGTTAAATTAACACTAAAAATAATGCCTAACCCATAATCTTAGTGTTTGGACCATGTTTGACATTGAAAAAGAGACAGAGGTCCAACTATCCCTGGTACTGGTGCAACTTGCTATCATGAACTTCAAAAATTTGTAACTAATTACAAAAAAATACAATATGGACAAAATATACCAATTTGGAAAGATACGGATGTTAAATAGAGGGAAAAAATAAGTTCAGATCATTTCAGTAGCCCTTGGACCTCGAAAACTGATGGAACAGTAACGAAGGTCGGATGGCTTCCCTGATATTGACATAGAACTTCAGAAAGTTCATTCTCCCTCTACAGACCTCCGATTGAGGTGATTCTAGTTAGTATAGGTCACTGTGGATATCTAGTTTAGACCCACAAAATTTCATGATAATCGGACACCGTTTGGTCCATAAATGACATAGATTCATTTTCAGACCTAGTTGCACAGTACAATAACCAAAACCAGAAAATTCTCCAATTTCAAAAATTCACCAAATATTCCCTAAACCTCTAAATATTACTACTTTAGCTTCTCAAGAAGCTCTCAATAGGATCTAGAGGTATGCCGAATTTCATATCAAGAAGAGCTCATTTGGTCATACTTTGATAAAACTCACAAATTTGGCAATTTTGGCACCCAAAATGGTTCAAAGGGGGTCCAAATGGCCTCCCATATGTTCTAGCACCTCTTGGGAAAGTTTTAAAGTATACACATAGCATATATGAAATATTCAAGTGGTCCAAATCAATACATATCTCAAACTCACTATGCTACGGGCCAAAATGCACTCTTACACGTAAGCCATAAAAGGGCCAAATCCCACATTTCATTGCTTTGGCTCTCTACATAGTTCATACATCATTCATATATACTTTTATACTTGCTCAAATATTTACATCTCAAAAATAATATATATACATAAGCACTCGGTCTTCCTATACATCAAGTTAGGTGTAAGTTTGTAAAAGTGGCAAAACAAGGCCTTCTATGCCTCATGGCCTCCACTTTTAGGCTCTTGAGCTCCACCTGGATCATATGAGATGGGAGAGGGAAGGGGGTGAGATTCAGGAAATATCAATAGCTCATACTCATTCAAGGAAGCAATCAAGGCATATAAATAAGTCAAGCATGCAAACCATTCACAATTTACACAACACATACTTTTCATGCCATGGTTTCGTATCAATGCCAAGAATAAGCTCTAGGGACTTTTGGTCTAGCCCCACCCGAGTTTTTGGGACTTTCGAATTGGCCTCACCCTTGGTTTAGGGACTTTTGGCTCCACCTCACCCGTCTTAAGGGACTTTCGGCACCACCTCACCCAAGAAATTTTCACAACTCAAAATATAAACATATTGGTACCAATACATCAAGGCAACATCAAATGGCATGGCTCACAATACAAGCATATACACAAGCATACAATGACTATATACATCCAAGAATGCAACAAGAAGGAGTGGAGAGCTACTTTATAAGCCAACACAAGCCTTCCCTTTCCAGTTCTCTTCTCCCTTCTTGATTTCACACTCACAACTAGATGAAGTTGCTTCTTTTGAGCCTAGGCACAACAAAGAGCATGACATTACTCTCTCATAACTCAACAATTATTCACAAAGTTAGGGGTTTTTTCAGAGCAAACCCTAACAAGTATAAGCAACTAGGGGTTTCTCTCTCTCTAGAGTTTCACTAACTCTTCTTCCTCTCTTAAGTTCTCAAGAAAGAAAGTAAAGAAAAAGAAGTGAAGATACATGAGTTTCTTGCTCATTCTTGACTAGAACAGAGCTTTCTTACTTAACAACCCATGGAAAGAAACCTTAGAAGGAGAAGAATAGAATCAAGAAGAAGCATGAAGAGCTTTAAAGGATCTTACCTTTCTTCCTTAGCTTCCCTTCCTTCTCTCTTAGTTCCTCCTAATTTCCCTCTCTCTCTCAAGCCTTTTCTTTGCTTTGACGAAGCTTAGGTCGGTTTAAAGGAAAAAAATGAATTTGGATACTTTAAGAAGTCAAATTCTCTTTTTTCATGCTTTTTCAGACTTACCCTCGCTATAGCGAAGAATAACCCTCGCTACGGCGAGCACGTATCAGTCCCAGACCCCTACTTTTGTTATGGCGTGCGCTATGGCGAGCAGCTTCCTAGTTTTTTTATGGGATGCCCGCACTCGCTATAGCTAGAAGCATTTTTGCTATAATAAAAAGGCACTCTCGCTATAGCTGAACTCTTTCTTGCTATAGCGAACAGGTACATTCGCTATAGCTAGCCCATTTCTCGCTATAACTAGCAGACTTAGAAAATTTTCAAGACTTCAAAAATTTTCAGCCTTTTTTTTTTTCTTTTTCCTGGTTGTTACATTATGTCATATCACAAACGGGGGTTTGTGATTGATCCCCATAAAGTTGAAGCTATGTTATAATGGGATAGGCTAAAAACTATCACTGAGGTTAGGGGTTTCCTAGATTTGGCAGGGTATTACAGGTGATTTATGTAGGACTTTTCTCAGATAGCCTTACCACTAATGAGACTTACTAAAAAAGAAACACCTTTCATGTTAGATGATAGATATGAGAGAAGTTTCTAAAATTTAAAACTCTGATTGACTATTACCCTTATATTAATTATACCTAACCTTAGCAAACCTTTTATAGTTTATAGTGATACTTTGAGGAAAAGATTAGGATGTGTTAATGTAACAGGGTAGAATAGTGACTTATGCTTTTAGGCAATTGAGACTCCATGAGAAAAATTATTCCACACATGAATTATGTAACACCATATATTTCTAACTCATTTCATAACATTCTCATGCTTTACAACATAGATTCCATGAAGGAAGTAAGAAAATCCATTAAAATAATACATTATTTGGCATTGCGTTGTATATAGAAATTTCATTCATTGTCACGTGGGCCGTGTGAACTCATACAACAAATTCTCATATTTAATTTTATGAATACAACTTATTTCCATCATAAAATGTGGCCTACATCTCAAGGAACTCAAAGGAATGCATGAAATATACATATATAATTTTGGCCAACTTTGCCTTCATTTCTGTCACAACTTTGAAAAATCATACCTAAATCTAGAAAATTTGAAATCATGCATTCTTGGCTGTTATGGAAATATAAATATGTCTACTTCATGCTAAAAATATGTCTAGACCATAACACATATCACAGAGGACGTTTGACATTTGAAATAGTCCAGAGATCAGGCTGTCCACTAGTACTGTTATAGATTTCTACAGCAAACTTTAAAAATGTCCAATTAATTCCAAAAAAATCCAATCCATGCAAATGGCATCAATCTAGAAAGATGTGGATGTTAGATAGAGAGAAACAATAACTCTAGACTGGTTCAAGCACTACTAGATCTCAAAATTTAATAGAATAGTAACAGAGGTCGGTTGGAATTCTTGATATTGGATAGATTCTTTGAAAATTCATATCTCCCTCTCTAGACATCCAAATGGGGTGTTTCTAGTTGGCACTAGCCACTGGGAATGTCTATTTTCTTTGTATAAAATTTTGTGATAATTGGACATCATATGGGCACTGTGTGACAGATTTCATTTTCAGACCAGTATGAACAGTACCATTACCAAAACCAAAATTTTTGCTAATTTTAGAAATTCCTCAAATATTCTGTAGACCTCCAAAAATTTCATATTTAGCTTCTCAAAAAGATCTCAACAAGTTCTAAATTCATACCAAATTTCAAATCAAGAAGAGCTCATTTGGATAAAAAGTGATATAGGGTTCTAAAATAGCAAATTTATGCCCCATATAGGGTACCAAAATGTCCAAATGACTTCTCTCAATGTTTAGCACCTCTTGGGCAAGTCTAAAAGCATGAATATGACTTGTTTGAACTCTCCAAGTGGTCCAAAACCTCATGCATCTCAATTTGGCCATGCCACTTCCATATATAAACTAGTGCTTCAAACTTTCAAGAAGCAAAAATGGCCATTTCATACTCATTTTACATTCTAGTATTCACATGCCATAATCTCTCATTCATACATAATACATCAACATATTTATACATATTCATAACCCTATAGAATATATACAACCATGGATTATAAAATTTGCCATTCACATGACTTTAAAGTAGCTAATTCCATGCACTTTAATGTCCTACTCTCTTCTCCCAAGGGGTTGGCTTTCATTACCTTGCTCTCTTGATCCACCTAGCATGTTAGAATATTAGAGAGGAGGGGATGAGATTCAAAGAATCCCAATAGCTCATCTCCCATTCAATCATATATAATGGATGCAAACAAGTCTCATAAATGCATGTATGGTCATGTTGAGACGTGCAAATATTCAAGAGACATTTTTATCATTTGAGAAATTTATATATAGCATACAAAAGCTTGCCAAGCAAGTGGATTGGCCTCACCCAACTTCTTGTGCATATTGGACTTACCTCACCCATTCTTTAAGAGATTCTTGGACTTAACCATGCTCTTGGGAGCCCATCTCACTTTTGGGAGACTCTTTACTTTCTCTCAATCAATCTTAAGGGTTTTTGGCTCATCCTCACTATAGCTAAGGGTTCTTGTCCTCACCACATTCATGCAAACCCAAGCACACATCATAACATCATTTAAAACATAATATGTCATCATGAAATCATGGCATATAAAATCATGCTAGCCTACTTTTCATGGCTTGAAAATACACATAGATACATTCTAAGACAAGCTAAGCATACATCCATGCATGAGAGAAGGTGGAGAGACCTATGTCACACCCGAAAATGCGACCGCGTGGCGAGGAAAAAAAATCCCTTCTCTCAATGAAATCGAAAACTTTATTCAAATTGAAATGAGAGTAATAGATAGGGTTCAGGAGTCGCCACCAAAATTTTAATTAATTTTTTAAAAGGCAAAACCTTGGAAAAACTTTTATTTGGAAAACGGTCTACAAACCAGAAAATGGATTCGGGAGCCGATTGTGAGTGAGGAAGGTGCTAGGCACCCCACTACACCCGTTACTAAGAACGGTTACCCTAAGTCAGTTGCGCAAAATAAAGTGTCCTTCATTCTACTTTAACTCTCCCTAACCAATCACGTGCAGAATAAGAAATAAAGGAAACACAGGAAATAAGGTTCAAAGTAGAAAGAAGGATTAAAATACAACACAAAGAAGTTCAACAATTGAAATAAAAAGGAAAGAAAATAATTTTAAAAGAAAATATTTTATTTACAAGGGCGGACTTGACCTAGGATGAAAGTCTAGGGCTTACGTACCCTTAGGAAGGATCAAAGTCCACGTAGTTCGATGAGTTGTGTGTGAGTTGATATTTTGTTTTGTTTTTATTTTTTTTTTTGTTTTTTTTGTTTTTGTTTGTTTGTTTTTGTTTTTGTTTTATTTTTTATTTTTTGGCTTGTATTTGATTTTTAATTTTTGATTGGTTTTGTTTTGTCTCTCTTTTTGTGGTTGTTTTGTTTGATTTTTTTACTTCTTAATTGAGTTTGTTTTGTTTTTAGTTTTGTTTTTATTTTTTTTTATTTTATTTTTTCAATTATTTATTTATTTTTTTTTTTGAAAATACAAAGAAAATAAAAATTACTTTTTCCTTTGACAAATAAAACAAGTTTGAAGTTGGTTGATGTGTCTTAATTTGCTAAAGAGAAATTTAATTTTACTTTCCTTGTTTTTTCCAAATTTTCTTCTCTTTTTCTTATCATTTTTTGCTTTTCATTTGATTTTTATTTTTGTTTTTATTACCCCTTGTTGTTCTTTGTTTTATTTTGTTTTTGTTTTTATTGTCCCTTGTTTTAATTTTTCTTTTATTTTTTTCTTCTTATTTTTTTTGATTTTCGATCCATTTTTCCTTTTCTTTTTTTTTTTTGGTTGTTTTTGTTTGTTTTTTTTTCGTCTTTGTTTTGAATTGTCTTTTAATTTTAATTTTTTGATTTTTGTTTCCTTTTTATTTTCTTGATATTTAATTCACTTTTCTCCTTTGTTTTCTTTTTATTGTTCTTTTTTTTGTTTTTTTTTCTTTATATTTTTTCTCTTCTTTTTTTTTTGAGGTTTTAATTTTTAATTGATTTTATGTTATTTATCTTTTTCATTTTATAATATATATATATTATAATACTTTGTTTTTGTTATTGTATTTTTTTTTGTTTTTTTTGTTTGTTGTTTGTTTTTATTATTATTTTTATTTATTATTATTTTTTTTTTTTCGAAAAGACAAATGAAATTTTCTTTTCCTTTTAACAAATAAAAGGATTTTGAGATTGATGTGCAATAAACGTAATTTTACTTTTTCCTTTTATACTTTTCAATTTTTTTTTTCTGCTTTCTTTTTTTTTCTATCACTTATTTTCTTTTTTATTACTTTATTATTTATTTTTTTTCTATGTCCTTTCCTTGATTAATTTTTTTTTTATTTGGTTTACCTTATTTTGTTTTTGACACTTTTTTTTTTGAAAAGAACAAACTCTAAAGAAAAATCAACTTTAGATTTTGGAAAATGATTTTTTTACTTTTTACGAAAGAAACTTTTTTTTTTTAAAAAAACAGGCTACATTGTCAAGACTCAAAAATAGTTTTTTTTTTAAATAAAAACAGTCTTCTTCTATCTTTAACCTCTTTATTTTGAAAATTTTCTTTAAAGGTTTTTTTTTTGAGTGGGGCCGTTGAAACCCAAAATATTAAACGTAAATCCATGGATCAAAAGGCACCAAGAAGGCTTATTACCTCTCATGGCCCTTTGGTATATTCCTATATACTTGAGGGGATATGAAATCCCACACAGGTATTCAACGTAAAAGTTTACGAAAATAAATATAAAGAGAACCGAAAATAATAGCCTGTATGTGTGTGCTAAGTGTTCAGCTATACTTATTACATCATTCTTGAATAAATTTACAAGAATAGACAAACGAAAAACGAAAAAAAGAAATAAAAAAATTAATTACACAAGATACAACCCGATTCCAATTGCTTCTCATTCCTTCTTTCCCTCGGCATTATGAAATGGCTGCTTCTTCCTTCCCTTAATATTATGGAATAACCCATTCACATATTGGAAGTTCAAGTCCTTTCCAAGGGGAGGGGAACTCAGCAAATCCAAGCATTAGGGGAATAAGTGAAGGAGTAGCAACAGGACTCTTTTTGAAACCAAATGAACAAAAAAGAGAGAATCCTATATTCCAAACCGTCTAAAACATCCAAATCCCATATTTTATATGGAAGACAGAATAAGAAACCAACTCACATACAGCTATGCCTAGCGATGTCACACAACAGGAAAATGGGCAGCAACCAAACACTCAGATTATCTGTGTTTCAACCTGCGACTCTAAGCACACAAATGACAGCATCTTAATTGCATATCTTGTGCGAGAAAACAGAATAGAAATCAAGTCATGTTCAATACACATAGCAATATGACAAGCAGCAGCCATCAACCAAAGTTATTCCTATTCTCATACAAAGGCTAATTCACATGCACATGGCCATACATGATTCTTGGGGATTCTAACTCTGACCTTGTATTCAGAAACCATACAGAAATTCAAAGACCCCGTCACCAGAGGTTGTTTATTAAACAGTAACCTTAAGCAATTAAGTAATTCAGTCCTAATATCCTAACCTGACAACCAAAATGAACTTGCCCTTAATAACCCAACACAGAACATGTCAACGTGTTTACAGCACAAGGAAACAGGATCATATAGCAAATAGGGGAAACGCAACACAAAAAAGTACAACAGATTGTAGATCATTCAGCACCCAGAATCAGAACACACCTACACCCTTCGGATCCCGGGATGATGAAAAAGGAAGTGGAGGAAATGTACCTTTGGAGTTTAGAGGATCAAGTGAATTTCTCCTGAAGCCGAAACACCGCTGCTATCTGCTCTCGGTTCAGTTCAACCTTACAATTGTTGTCTTTCTCCCTTCCTCCCTTCGATAGCCCTCGATTTTTCGGCTTGCCTTCCCTCGACTGCCCTCAGTCTCCTTTCGAAAAGAAAACTCCCTCTCCTCTCAACTTCCTCGCTCCATTTCTCCGTTTCTCTCAGTCCTTCCCCTTTCTGTTTTTGGTTCGAAAACCTCCTTCTATTTTTCGAATTTAAAAATTTCTTCCTCCTTTGGTTTCACTCTCCCTTCCTCGATCTCTCTCGTTCTCCTTCTTCACCAAGCCTTCCTCACACTCAGCCCCTTTCTGTTTCTGTTTCTCATTCCATATCCTCCCTCTTCTGTGCACTCAAAAATTTTTCCTCCCCTGCTTCTGCTCTCGCTCTCCCGTTTTCCTCCAGCACCTCGTTCTCGCTCTCAATTTTTCCTCTCTCGATCTCTCTCTCCTCAATTCTTTCTCTGCTCCCCCCACCCGAAAAAAAACCTCCTCTCTCAGAGTCTCTCCCTCAGCTTTTATAGACACACCATCTAGTCCCCCTTATGCTCTGTACCCCTCTGCTCCACTATCCACCAGCGTATGCTTGCGCACTCCCTCGTACCATCGCTTCGCCTTACTCCTGCAGGCGTCACGCGAGGTACTGCCAGGCAGACGAAAGGGAGGGGGGACCAAGGGATTTCTCTCCATTTGCTGCCGCTTCTGCTGCTAGAGAGTACGGGATTCAGGAGGCCAAGGGGGGACCAGAGGCGTGTAGGGTTTTTGCAGTTTCTTTGGGTTTGTTTGGGTCAACGGGGCAAATAAGCTGGGCCGGGGTTTTTTTTTTTTTGCTTCCTTGGTTTATTTGGGTTAGCGAGACAAAGGATGCGTTGCCTTTGTATGGGCTCCATTTTTGGCTCATTTCCCCTTTTTTTTTTGCTTGGGCCCAATTCTGAGTTTGTTTTGGATATGATTTTTTTTTCTGAGCTGGCCCATTCTTGCCAAAATGAGTTTCCATTTTTTCTCTCTTTTTTTTTTTAATTTGGGCTCTCCTAGATTAGGCCCCAACATCTTAAACTCTCCTTTTCTCTTTTTTTTTTTGCTTTGGGTTTCTATTATTATTATTATCTTTGGATATATTGCACATTTTTTATTTGTTTTAAATTTTAGGATTATTCTTATTCTCTTTTTTTTTAGATTTGATTTTTCATTTGTTTTTAACCCTCTATTTTCAATTTTTATTCAATTTTTCTTCCATTTTTTTTAGTCTCCTTTTTTATGATGATTTTTATTTTGTTTTAATCATTATTCTTTTTATTATTTTTTTATTTTTTTTATTTGCTTTTAGCCCCTTTTGTTTTAGATTTTACTTTTTCCTTTTGAATTCATTTCTTTTTTTTTTTCTTTTTTTTTCCTTTTTTTTTCTTGTAACTTTCCTAAAGTTTTCAATTGTATTATTTTAAAACATGTTTAAACCTTTTCAACCCCTCTCAAATTTCCTTTGAATAATCCTTTCTTTTTCTGTATTTATTTATTTATTATTTTTTTGTATTTATTATTATTTTTGGCTAATTTAATTTTGAATTTTTTCGAACAAAATACGGTGTTCACAAGCTACCTTAGAAGCAATTACATACTTTTTCCCTTGAATCTCCCTTCCTTGCTTTGGCCACACACACACAAAAGTGTGAAGAAGATTTCTCTTAACCTAGACACAATTTATGGAAGCTAATTAGGTTCATGGAATTAATTCTAAAGCCACATAACTCACTTAGACACTAACTTGCTCTATAAACCTCATTATGGTTCTATAACTGCACCTAATGAAGCAATATCCTTCAAATAAATTCTAGGCTCCATTCTTTCTTTCCAAATATGATTTTTGACTCCTTTTAAGCCTCTTAGAGTCATCACACAATCAAAACCAAGAGCCTAACTACATGTTTCTTCTTTAGGTCATAATATGGAACCTGAAGCACTAACTCACTTTCTATGGATTCTAAATTTTTTCCAAGGCCTCCTCTCATTTTCATTCATCATATATGACTCAAAAATGGATTTGAAAAAATTTAAAACTCTCCCTAGGTGTCTCATCCTTTTTAGGCTGAGCCTATGTCTCCTTTTGGCCTTCATGGAGTTTGCTTTGTTTTCTACATAGAAAATGCATATGGGGAGACTCCTAGGGATCTTAGAAACTCATTTAAATATTCATTTAGGCCTAGGAATAATTATATCAAATTATATTTTCAAGGGAACCTATGAAACCCTAGGTTTACTACCTTGAAAATCCATGGTCTTTTCTTGAATTTCTTTGCAGATTCTTACTCTCCTCCCTTAAATTCATGGAATTCACCCTTGGTTCCCCTCAAAATTCCAGCCCTCTAACATCTACAAACATGGGGTGAAATATAGAGAAGAAGGGGGGAGGAGTAGCGACTATGGGATGCAAAATTTACCTTGTTTTCTTGCTTTTTCTCACTTGAATCTTGTGTTCTTTGATCTCCTCTCTTCAAATCCGAATTTTCCCCTTAAATTCTCCTTTAAAACAGATCCATATACTTCATTATAATCATAGGAATTAAAGGAGATTGAAGAAGAAGAGGTTTGGAGGAGAAAGAGCATAAAAAATTACTAAATTTTCATACTTAGCTATAGTGGTATTTGCTCTCAAAATCTGGAGGCATTACCTATATGGTACTATAGTGGAGATTTATAGTGACCATAAGGGGCTAAAATACTTGTTTAACAAAATAAAATTGAATATAAGACATAAGAGATGTCATACCTTATTTTATAATACTTTTCCTACTACAATTACCTCATAAAACTTAGAGGAGTCAATGGAAACCTGAACTAATTAAAATTTTTCCTTTTAAAAACTTCCTTATACAATTTTACTATTCATTTGGTCATTCCTTGAATTTTGTCCAACCTTGAAAATACATAATTAATTATAGAAAAATCGTATGTGGTTAGTTTATGGCTCTACTTCAAGCTCTTTAAGCCCTTTACAAGGAGAAAATACTTACTTAGCGGAGCACATATAAATTCATATAAAGTTGCCCCTACAACCAACTGGACGATTTTACCCTTCATTTGTCATATTATTTTGCCTTTATATAAGCACAGGCATTTTTGCATCATAGGCACGCTAGTCATACTCTTTTTACTTCAGGGTTAGGTATATACATGGCTTTCCATTTCATACCTGAGTACCTTATAGTGTCATAATATAACTCATACACACAATAATCTAAAATATTTAATTACATGACAAAATGTGGTGCATAAAAGTAAGGTCTTCGATTTATATCTCTACATTCTTTGCTCTTACTTTACTTGAACTTGAACCTAGCATGAGTTATATTTGGGGTGAGATTATGAAATCTCAGTAGTAGTAAACCAATTTCATTCACAAGCAAGCATGTAAGTACATAACATAATGCCAATCAAGGTGCCACATACCATATAGGAATACAAGGAATTTCATATAAGGCCAAGCATGGTCTAAACATACATGTCTCATCTTATAGCATAAATAACAACTTGATACAGCATAACACTCATCATTATACAAACATACAAGCTTAAAAAAAGAGAGAGGAAAACTACTACCTTAGTAATCTGGCTCCTCAAGCTTTAGGACTCGAATCACTTGCTCTTAGAGTTTCTAAACAATTATCAGACCCTATAATCATAATGATAATTCACTACAATCAATATGTAGACCCAAAATCCTAAAGTAATATAGCCCTTTTTAAACTTAATGGGACCATTGGAATTGGAAAAATCTAACTTCTTCCCTTCCAATGCACTATAGCCGAATAGTATGCATTACTTGGCCAAAATTTAGGAATTTTATGCCATGAGTTTTGGGGGCTTTCTTATAGGTATTCCTAGCTAAAAACACCCTTTTGAATCTATTAGAAAGGATAAAATTATCAAATTCCAGCCCCAATAACACGTTTTGGTCATAACATAATCTAGCTCCGTTTTAGGATCAAAAGTGCGTTTCTTTGGTTCTAAAAATTCCATAGTCTTTTTCTTTATGTTTTAGGACTTGAAATTTAGTATAAATGACTTTAAGACATCAAGAAAACACCATAAAATTTTTTGAGAAAATTCGGACAGTATCTCCCCATGATTTCTATTTTCCCAAAAATTACAATCTTTGTGTTTTTCAAAGTCCCAGCACATAACAACAATAACTAAGCTCATATGGCCTTCATGTTCAACATATAAACTTCATTTCAAGACCTTCATATTCAACATATAAACTCAATTTCTAATGATCCATATGCTGTCCAAAAGTGACTCATGGCTAGGATTTAACAAAACTAACTTAAAACATGTAATTTTCAAGTGCAAGGTGGAGAAAACTTACTCTTTAAGCTTAATCCTTGCTTCCTTTACTTTTTCTCACTCTAAAATACTTTCTCTTCCCACTTAGAGCAAAATTCCACCTTGAAGAAAAGATGAAGATGCAGCTGCCCTTTGGAGAAAATGGTTGGAGGATGAAAAAGATGAAGAAATTTGGTGAAGAATGGTGGTAATTTTGCTTGGTTTCACTTCTTCTTCCACTTTTTCTCCCTCTCTCTCTCTCTCTTCACAGTTTTCTTTCTTCCTCCCTTGTGTGTGCCATGAAAATGGTGGAATGGAGGTGAAGGAGATGAATTTAGATGAAGTTAAATAGTCATACTAAATTTAGACCCTTGGATCAACCTTTTCAAGATCAAATCTTAACCTTCCATTCCTTTTTCTTTTGATTTTCTAATTTCATAACTAAATATCTTCTTCCAAAAATTCTTGGCCACACACTTGGACACCTTTTCTTAGCCCTTAAGTCATGAATAGTAACCATGGTCAACTTCCTTAACTCAACCATGGTCAACTTTTAACTCAACCATAGTTAGTTTCTAACTTAACCATGGTTAATTCTTTAAAATAACTAAAATCATTTTCTCCTTTCTTTTTCATTTTAAATTTATATTTAGGTTTTTTCTTCTCTAAAACCATAATTATATCTTCTTTTCTCTTATTAGGCCTTTAGAATCAACTATTGGGCCTTACAACAGTCTAAAAATCGGTGTTCGGGCCCGATTAAGGTTTTACGGTACAATGCATACCTTTGGACTTTCTACAATTTATAAATATTGTTTCCTCTACTTTCTAGCCATACCAAGCCTCAAACATGGATCAGGGGCCCTCAACCTCAATCCTCATAAATTTTGGTTTCAATTAGATACCTGGGTCTATAGGTGTAATTTTCACCGTTCTGTATTATGATTGTGTTATAAAATTTTCATTTACTACAATTTAGTCCCTGAAACTCCTTCAAGGTTTCTTAGCCCTTTAGCTATTTTTATTTCTATAGTTATTACAACTTCTTTTTTCTATTTTGCTCATAGCTATTGATCGGGCTAACCAGATCTAAGATCGGATCCCGCCCGGCCATCCGGACAACATGGCGTCATTGGACCCGTTTCATCAAACTGAGTTTAACCGTGGGTCACGGATTTATGAGATTCTTACTCGATTTTTTGATATTTGTGCCTAAAGCCACAAATAGAGGGTGAAACTAGGGTTCCCTGAACTTTCAGGCAATTTATACATTTTGCCCGACATATGACTTTTCTTTACATTTTAGTCCTTGACTCCTTCATACTTAACTTCGGAGGCTCTTCGGGACTTTTTTCTGATCCTTTTTTTTTCATCTATTTTAACCCTAATTTTAGGGCACCTCTGGCCTTGACTCATCATTATTTGCGGTCTAGAATATTATTCTAATTTTATTAGACCTCAATTTACTCTATTTGGGGGACTTCCTTTTGTATCCGGTGAATTTCGTATGTTAACGGAAAAATCATATGTTACGTTTCTCGCATTTCCTTATATTTTCTTGGATTTTCAGAAAATCGGATGTTACAAGAGATGGATGGAATTTCTAAAAGATTATAATTATACATTAAAATACCATTCAGGTAAGGCCAATATAATGGCCAATGCTTTGAGTAGAAAGTCCATACATACAGCTTTCATCATGATTAGGGAGTAGGAACTCATAGAAAAATTTAGTGATATGAACATCTCTTATCATATGCTGTTAGATAAATTATTATTGAGTGAGACTCGAATAAAAATTGATTTGAGAAGCCAAATCCTAGATGCCTAGAGGGAGGATGCCTTTTTGATTCATGTTAAGGGCGATATTTCCTAGGGTAGAACTTCAAAGTTCAGAGTGTTTGAGGATAGTATGGTAGTATATCAGGATAAAATTTTTATTAAAAAAAAACTCAATTTAGAGAAAAGATTTTAAAAGAAGCACATAAGAGTAAGTATATTATCCATCCAAGTGTCACTAGAATGTACCAGGACTTGAAAAGATTATTCTAGTTGGTAGGTATGAAAATAGATATAGCCAATTATGTGGCAACATGTTTATTGTACCAAAGGTTCAAGATAGAGCACCAGAGGCCAGTTGGGTTATTATAACCTTTAGATATCTCTAATGGAAGTGGAATAGTATAATTATGAATTTTATTATAGGGATACCCAGGACATCCTTTAGACATGATGCTATTTGGGTAATAGGAGATAGATTGATGAAGTTTCCACACTTTTTACTGATCAGGGCTACACATACCTCAGATAAATTAGCCCAATTATACATAAAAGAGATAATAAGACTTCATGGAGTACCTAATAACATAGTATTTGATAGAGGCCCTAGGTTTATATCAAACTTTTGGAGGTCATTATAAGCAGCTTAAGGGACCAAACTGAGATTTAGAACTACATATCACCCCTAGACAGTAGTCAAATTGAAAGGACCATCCAGACCTTAGAAGATATGTTAGGGGCATGCGTATTAGAAATTGGGATGTGTACTTATCCTTAGTTGAGTTTGCTTATAATAATAGTTATCATTCTAGTATATAGATGGCCCTATATGGGCATTGTATAGAAGAAAGTGTAGGTTGCCTTTGTGTTAGGTTGAGCTAGGTGAGAGGAGTTTGATAGCACCTGAGATAGTAGACCAAACTACTAGATAGATAAAACTTATTAGAAAGAAACTCCTTACAACATATAGTAGGTAAAAGAGAAGGAGGCCGTTAGAGTTTGAGACTGGAGACTTTGTATTCATTTGGGTATCTCCAGTTGTTGGTGTGAGTCAATCTATTAAGGCGAGAAAGCTTAGTCCTAGGTACATTGGTCTATTTAAGATTCTTGAAAGAATTGAACCCATTGCTTACCGTGTAGCCTTACTTCCTAACCTAGCCCAAATCCATAATGTGTTGCATATCTCCCAGCTTAAAAAATACTTGCCAGACCCCTCACATATAATAGAATATGAACATATTCAATTATAGGATAACCTTTCCTATGTGATAATACCAAAGAAAATTATTGATACTAAGATCAAATAGTTGAGGAACAAGAACATTCCTTTGGTGAAAATGGTATGGAAGGGCTTGTCTTTTGATAAGGCAACCTAGAAACTTAAGGATGATATGAGGAAGTAGAATCCACAGCTATTTAACTAAGGTATGTTACCAAATTTTGAGCACAAAATTTTTTTAGGAGGGTGAAATGTAATAATTGATTTTTTAGAAACTAAATTGACATCAATATGATGATATAAGAGGATCCTAAAGCAAAGCAAATTAAGGTTAATTAAGAATATGATATTAATTAGAACATCTAAAGAAGTGGTTAAGAAATTAAGGATAGCACAAAATTAGAGTCAAAATGGCTAAACAAAGTGAATTGAAACCCAGTGGCAAATCGTAATTTCGAGCAACCTTTTGAAAACTTGAAGGAGGGATCTTTAACTAATAAAATTGAGCTTACTAAGGTTTTTAGAGGCCCAGAAACCCATAGGAACTATCGGAATGGTTAAAATGCTTTTGTTATACAATTTAGGTTGTCGATTGACCTAAATTTTGACTGGATAGTTCAGTAAGATATTAACTTTTATTAATTTAAAACTAAAGGCTTTTAATGAACTAGATGACTTATATTTTATGATGGAAAAGATGGTTCTAAAAAAAGAATTAAAATAAGCTTAAACAAAGAAGTCAAAGTGCAGGGGACATAAATGAAATTTTTGTAAAAGTCATAAACACCTCCCTTCTTCCCTTTAAGCACGCCACCCTCACTCCCTCATCCTAACCAACTTAATTTTGTTATGAAATAGAACTAGACTAGCACCTCAACATGGGAGAAGAGAAGGAGAAAAAGGGGGGAAACCAAGGCTTTTTACCTATGTAAACATGGAGAATTTGCTACTCTTGCCTTTGCAAATGTTCTTCTCTTTTTCCTTTCTTTTTCTATGGTTTTAGAATTTTAAATGGTGAAAGTTTATGGCTGGTTCAATAGAAGGAAGGAGGAATTTAGAGGAAACTTTAGTAACACAAAAACCATCATATGGCAAGGAATTGATTAAGATATGGTTTCCTGTGTAAAATTTGTTTTCCTTGGTTCTTTCATGCCTTCCTTGTTTCGGCTAGACCAAGAGCAATTTAGAGGAAGCTTGTTTTTGGCTTAAATTTGATAGGAAATGAGATTTTGAAACATGAGGATTAATATGGAACCAAAAGAATTAAATAGGAAGCTATAGGTTACAAGAATTAAAACCTAGGGTTTGCATTGCACCATAGGAAGTATGAGACTTTAGAATGATATTTTAACCTATGTAAGTATAATTGAGCTAAAAAGAGGTCAAGGAAGCTTCATAGATACAATTTTCAAAAAGAATTAGATAAAAACTTCAAGATTGGCCATTGATGAGCACGTCTTGGCCGAGAAGGAAAAATGGTATCTAGGAAGAATTTTATTTGATTCTAAGGTTAGAAATGATATAGAAATGAATTATAAACACTAAAGGAACTATTGGTTTAAATTTAGAAACCTTATTTTGAAAGGTGAAAGTTTAGGGTTTGTTATGCATAAAGAAGTAACTTGATGTTAAGCTCCTTGAATTAAATTTGTGATGATTTTAATGAGTTTAAATGGAGTCATATAACTTATATTAGGTGAGAAATTGGAGCCAAGGTATTGAATTATATAGGTTGCTTCATTATGCATTTAATGGAGCCATATAAGAACACAAAGCCTTAATTAGTTATATAAGACTTATGAGTCCAAATGTGGTTCCGTTATATGAGTCTAAATGTGGTTCCATTGATGATTTTATGCCTCATTTGGTGTGTTTAGACCAAGAAAGTGAAGTTCCTTTCAAGTGTAGGTGTGAAGTTGTCACATCATCACATACTATAGGCTATAACTGATTACATCAGAAAACCTTATACTTACTGTTAGAAAAACTTGTTAATAAGGTCTCAGATTTCACATTGTAAAATACAAGATTTTGTTAACAAGATCCTCGACCTTGTTGATAAAATATTATCTCAGCTATTATATTAACAAGGTTTAATGCCCCTTATCCTCTACAACTTATCTAACCAACTCACATATTAATTATGCAGTTTCAAGCAAAAATTCACATCCTTTTATAGCTTTCAACACCTAAATTGGGCCACTTATAGGTCAATTTGTGCTATAGGGGTCCAAACTTCATTCTTTCTTTTCCTTAATTCATTTTTATCATAAACAAGTTTGTTCATATGCATTTTAACATGTTTAGCTCATAGAACCCCTTAGAAAGATCAAAAACCCGAAATGGCAGCATGCATAAAACTTCTGCACTAGATTTGAAAATTCATAACTTAAGTTATACAAGTCCAAATCATAAAAACTTGGTGTCTATAGAAATATTAGGATGTAAAATACATGCTATAAAAATTTCAGACAAAATTGAGTTCATTTACCTTACCAAATATAATAGAACAATAACTCTGGTAGAAATGGAGGGCATATGATAGACCTAAACTTTAAAATTGGATATCTTGAGTTACACAACTTCAAATTAGGTAATCTCAGTGGCCATGAAAAGATTATAATATAACCTATATACCTATAAAATCTCATGAGTAGTTGAGCTCATTTGTCTTAAGAAAAACATGGCATATCAGATACTATTACAGTATTAGAACATCATTAGACCCTCAACTTCAGAAATTCATAACTTCCTCTATACAACTCCTTTTTATACAAATTCAGTGGCCTTAGAAAGCTTGTAATGCCATGCCTATAAAATCTTATGGGCATTGGATTCATTTGGCCTTTCAAATCCTACCATATGAATAGCACCAGGGACTATTCTACATAATTTCTAGAATTTTGGAAATTAGTGGAATATTTTGTGGATTTCTAAAAGTTATGGTTTCTAATTTATTAGAAAACTCTCTTAAGTATCTATATGCATGCCAAATCTTTAGACTCTAACTAAGTCATTTAGGCCACTTTGGATATAGAGGTTGTTTAAGGCCTTTTTATATCTAACCTTGGTATCCTTTTGGGTCATTTGGCATCCAAATGGAATTCTTCCACTTGAAGTAAGTTTAAATCATCCTAAATGACATTCTAACTATTCCATATCATTCCAAAAGACTTGGATCAAAATTTGACTCTTTGGCACCTAACTAGCACATGCTTTCTAATGACATTCTATACATCATCTTAGCCATTCATTGCTAAATCATATATTCACCTAACTAACATACATGTTCTCATACTTAAATACTTGGTTCCATTCTTAAACATCATTAAATACATAAGTAACTATCATCCATACATAATGGTCAAGTCATACATACACATTTGCCAAAAGTTAGACATTTACATTACAAGTTTCATAATACATTATCAATGCCATTCTTAATACAAAAATTACATTTTAGCATATATAGTGCTTCTAACACATAACTCCCAATATCTAATCTTTTCATCTTCCTTGATTTGGCTTGATAATCCTGAAATGGTTAGTGGGAGTATGGAAGTGAGATTCGGGGAGAATTTCAGTAGCAAAATCTCATCTAGTTCAATGCACACAAGAATGCTATATGTGAATGCAATGTATGTGGTGCAAGAATGCTATGCACATGCATCATGTAAATCATATGCATCATATAACATGTAAACCCATTCATTTCTAACCATTCAACATCATAAAACTAATTAGGCTTTACCAATCTCAATCCCAGGCCAAGGAAAAGCTACTACACTCAATTCCATGCCTTAGGAAACTAGGAGCCATCACATAAACTTTTCATAAACATAAGGTACTTATAAAGCTCATATGAAAACATAATGGATCATACTTCATGAAAGCATCAAGCAATTACACACACAAGTATATCAACTTATTCAAGCACTCGATTGTATGCAATAAGTGGAGAGAAAGCTACCTTGTGGAGTTAAGAGCCTCAAGCTACCATTAACTCTTCAATCATTCTCTTTTTTATGATCTTTTTCCATATCCTTCTTAGACTCATACATACCCAAAATGAGTTTGCATTGGCTCAGCCCAAACTACATCAATTACAATACAAAGTACCCATTAATATATGTTCTAACTCATATTGCTACCATATAAAGTTAGTAAAACTCAAAAGGGCATTTAAACTACTTTATTCCTCCCTAAGTAGTAATTCTTAGATTTCACTTTCTAGGCTCTTAAACCTCACTTGTTATGAGACACATAACTCTAGTGGAACTCATTGGAACCATCATATACATGATTACACAAGCTTAATGCCACTTGCTCCTTTAGGCCCTTTATGTACTTTAAAAATTCACTTTTCAAAATAAGGCTTTTGAATTTAATTCAATAGTTCCATTAATGCTTATTTATCATAATTGGGCTTCTTAAAACCTTAGAATCCATTAGAGCACTTTATAGCTGCTCCAACCATGCTTGGCCAAACCCATGCCATATAAAGGGGCTAAGGGAGTTTTGCTTATTTTCTTGGGCTTTCTTAATTTTAACTTCATTTCCATGACATAATTAACTTATAATAATCATATAAAACTTGTTTGGGTGGCCTTAACAACACAATTCTATGATCGTATCTCAAATTCTCAACTTAAGCTACATATATGGCTAAAATTCAAGAATACATATCCATGGAAATTATCATCATTCTAACTCAATTTCCATCTCTAAAATACTTCATTAAGCCCTTAATAGCCTCAATTTTAGTAACAATTCTTCTCTCTTATACTATTTCTCTTTGACTAGCCCATGCACATACAAGATCACCCAATGCGCAAATCTAACCATTTTAATTTAACCTATAAGAAATAATGTTTAAAACACCCATTTATGCTTTTAAATCATTCAAACAACCAAGAGATATATCATATGTTTTCAGCACAACCATGGACGAAACTTAGCGCTTTAGGGTTCAACAAAAAATCAAAAATCTTGTAATAAGATGCACATGCGTGTAAAGAGCTCTTTACCTTGAAAATTTTTCTTCAAAGGAGCATCCCCAAAATATGAACTTTAGCCTTAGGTCAGCCATGAAAATAAGGAATATCGAGATAAAATTTACATCAAAATGAAACTCTTGTGAAAGGAATAATTTTGCTACCTAGGAGGAAGTGAAAAGAGGAAAAAATCCTTACCAAAATGCAAGCTTTTTGTTTCTATCTCTTAAGCATCCATGGCTACATTTTTCTCCAAATTTTTCTCTCTCTCCTTTCACTAGTCAGGTCTGGTTTAAAGGGGAGAGAAAGAGAAAAAGCTGACTTGATTATATAAATAGTAAAGGAAGACTTTTATAACAATTCTCGAAATACCGATTACATCCCTTCATTTTCGTTCCTTTGTTTAAGCTTGTTTTACATCCTTTTTAAGAACCATCTTTTTCATACAAAAATTTAGGTCCTCTAGTTTATTAAAAACATTTTCTTCCAATTTTATGGAGTTCAGAATTATTCCGAATCATCCAATCAAAGTTTCAATTAACTCTTTGTCGAAATTGCACATCGAAAGGCTTTTTAACCATTTTGATGGTTCTTATGATTTTCAGAGGCCTTGAGAATCCTAGTGGACTCAATTTTATTATTTAAAAATCTTTTCTTTAAATTTTCAAAAATTTATCAAAAATTACGGTTTCTGCCACTGTATGACATTTTTTATTGTCTAATCACTTCAGCTCCAATCCTGGGCCACCTCTTGATTTTTAATTGATCTAGCCTTATATTGCCTTATTTCATTTCATTTTGGGGGGTTTCCTTTTGTAATCTCATTGGTTTCGGTCCAGTTCTAAAGAAACTGGATATTATAGAGGCCGAGAGGGTGAATCAAAAGGCTAAAGAAAATTTTTGTGCTTCTTTTGAGTGAAGGTAACTCTTCATCCATTCTTGTATGCTTATCTTGATTGCTTGAATGTTTGTGTGTGTATGGATTGTAAGTTGTTCTTGTTATATTGGCTTGATGATTTTATGCAAATGTATGATATTAGAATGCATTTGAAATTGAAATGGCTCTTATGAGTGAGGTTATGCCAAAAGTCCCTTGAATTAGGTGAGGTGAAGCCAAAAGTCCCTAAATATGGGTGAGACAAGGCCAAAAGTCTCAAATGTAAGTGAGGCTAAGTCAAAAGTCCTTAAAAGTGGGTGAAGCCAAACCAAAAGTCCCAAATGAGGGGGTGGGGTTAGACCAAAAGTTCTTAGATCTTGTTTTAACCTTGATGGATCCATGTGATTATATATATATATATATATATATATATGATTATGCTTGATATTTGGATGTTTATTATGCATACTTGGGTTTTCTTTGACATGAAAGTATGTTATATAAGTGTGCTTGAAAGGTGAATGAACTATTGGGATTAATAGAATCTTACTCTTCTTCCTATTATTTCTAACCATGTATAGGGATTCCTTAAGGAAGCAAAAATGCATACCATGAGATGATATACTTTGAAACTAGTTTAGGTTTTTGTATATTTTGTTGTACATAAGAGGATGTATATGATTATTTTGTGATGTAACCATTTCCACAAATGTAAAAGTATGGGATTATGATGTACGTGTTATTTTTGAATGTAAATATGAAATTTATGCAAAATGACCATGTGAATGCCATGAAATGCATGTAATGCCAAGTGGAAGAGTGAAATTGAGTTGCATGATGTTTGGGACATGAAAAACCAGTCATATATGTTGTGTTTTACATTTGAAATGTGCCCAAGTGGTCGCATAAACTAAAATGGTCCATTGTGACCTATTTGGACCCAAACTTGCACCATATTGAGCCATCTTGTGCACCTGAACCAAAAGTAAGTCTAATAAGCAATTTTTTTATCAAATTTGATACATATTTAAAGTTTTTCACAAAGTCAAAGAATACAATTTTTAGAGCTTTATAAAATTTATTATGAATTTTCAAAATTGGTTGAAAATTGCAGAAAATTCTATACATTGTTGATATGGTTAGATTTATATTTTCTTGTATTTGAATGGTCAAATGAACTCTAATACTTATGAAATTTTACTAGAATATAGTTGGCATTATAAGCTATCTATAGCCATTGAGATGTAAAACAGAGCTGTGTAGCCAAAGATATGCATGTTCAAAATTATGGTTCTAGTTTATGTTTGAATACTGTAGCAGTTATAGTTTCACTGGATTTTCGTGGCCCAAATGAATTTTTTTCCACTTAAAATTTTTGCAGCATATAGGTCATATCCTGAGCTTTCCATAGATACTTAATTTGCATAAATCAAAATTTGTTAGCTCAAGATATGATTTTTCAAAGTTAAGGTGTAATATGTGAAAATGTGTAGTTATGGTATTTTGAAGTATATGCCTCAAGATCCAAAATTTATGATTTTCTTATGATGTTCCATGCTAAAGAAACTTTGTTAATATGAGCCTTGGGATTTCTACGCTAAAGTTATGTAATTATTCCTATTTGGAGAAATTAGGCCTTTAATGTCGGTATTATTTGCTGCTAAAAGTGTTAAAGATAAGAAATTGATACTATAAGCATGAGATGATATAAAATATGTGCTTATTCTTTGACAACATGACAACAATTGAGTAGGTGAGGTGTTTAAATTCAATGTATATAAAACATTGCTCAACACAGCAGAACCAACAATAATTAAATCAAAGTAGATGATAATTTCTCCATTTCTTTGTTAAAAAAGCAATAGCCATAGTTCAAAATGGAGGTGAGAACCAAAATAATTCTCAAAGGGGTTACATAGATAGGGTTGTCATTCCAATACATGTCTAGAAGACAAACATAAACCTGAAAGGTAGAACTAGAACCCAAGCACAAAAAACAAGACAAAATTTTAACAGCTTGATTCAAAACAAGCTAAAGATAGACGAACAAATACATCAGTCCATTATCTAATGACCCAACTAATTGTAAAAATTCCACTTGTTTTACCAATTCAACTTCTTTGGTCGTAAATTGTAATCATGTTTGCCACTTTTCTATCTAATATCCCTTCATAGATTAGGACTTGGGCTTCTAACCCCAATAAAATTTGCATTTGACTTGTTGCTAGATCCAAGAGTCAAATAATTCACAATAGAAGTAGAGATATTTCCCTTTTCATGACTCTTTTTCCTGAGAAACAATGGCAATATGCTTATAAATAGTCCATTTAACTTAATGGGTGCAACAAAATCTTCAGTACTTATGACTTGGATGGGATAGATTCTAGAATGTGCCAAACAAGAAAACTGTCTCTTAAATCAAGACTAAAATTCTTAAGCTTGTTTTAGTAATACACAAGTTTCAACATGTGTTCTTTAAACACCAAGGCCAAACATGACATTATAGTGAGTGTTTTTTCTAACAAGGAGAGGTAATGGCCCTTCTGTGTCTTATCAAATATCTTAAACATTCTTCTCAACAGCCTCAAGTATTCCACTATGGTTTCCTTTTCAAATCCATTGCCTAATGGTCTTCACAGTAGTGTACTTCATGACCATTAAGCACACTTTGTTAGAGTTGTACCATATTTATGAAAGGCTTTCTTAATGACAGTAGAATTGGTATTATGTGTAGCAGATGCATCCACCCTCGAGGCTAAGACCAATTATGCAATTTCCATCTACAAATCTAGGGACTTTTTTCAGTCATCATAACTAGTCTCATTAAGAGTTTCACAAATGAAAATTGCATAGACATAGAAGCTAGAATAAGAACATCATAAAGAAACATGAATTATGCATGTAACAATCATTAATAAGAGTTTCTTTCAATATCCTACTAATTCAATTACATATACAAATCTGTTGTTTAATATGATTTGTTTACAGGTCTTAGATCACAATAAACTAAGAAAACTTAATCATACATCAATTTAACACTTTTGGCACTAATAGGGTAAGACATCAATTTAAAATACCAAAGTAAAAACATATTATATCAATAATGCTACATCATCAGGACATATTCATAGTCAATGTAATTCACTTAGAGATAATCATGCAACAAAAATAAACAAAGATATTCTAATATATATACATATTATTGAGAAGAATATATGAATAAAATCTACCAAAACACCTTTATGATTGGTCCTATGATAGGTGAGCATTTAATCACAAAGTGTCAAACATCTATAGACAATTTTCATAATCAAATTTATAGACTTCCACACAAAAATTAGGTTCAAATCCAATTTTAGCATAATAAAGGATATAAAAGTAAATAAATCATCAAAAATATATTTGAACACATCAGAATGTATCATCTCTGAGAGTATGCAATATATGTTGTACAAAAGTATATGTAAATTATGCATAAAAATTGTCAACCAAAAATTTGAAGAGTATATGGCTCAAAGTTAGTGTGAAATATTACAAAAATTAATACAAAAATTAAGAAAATTATATTTTTAGGAATCTAAAAATTTGGAAAAAAAAAACCATTAATTAGAGGATAGAAAAAGGAAGCCTTTGCACTAAGTTGGGTTAGAGAGGCCTAACCAATAGGCCACACACGCCCCTATGCATCAGAGGGTATGTATGGATATTTGTAGCTTCAAGCTTCAATAATGGTGGATTTCCACCATTGTTGCTCTATCTAAGCTGAGAAACTTGCATTTTGAAATGGTTTTGTCCTTCTAAAACTCTTTAAAAGTAATGAAAACAATGATGTATGCAATCAAAGTTGAGAAAAATCAATTTGTCAAGAGAAATCAAACAACCTTAAAATTGTGCCATAAGACAAATTTCTTCAATTTTCCATAAATCTAACTAAACTTTCCAATTAAATAAGTTTAATAGCATTACAAACTCAAGAATAATAGTTTACATACACTAAATTGAATTTAAAACACTGCATTTTGGTCACAGATTCAAGAACAAGAAAGGTGTAGATGCAAAAGTTAATGTAAGGATTTCTTTTTGTACAAATTGATTCACAAGACATGCAAATTATTAGATTAAAGCCTGCAACAAGAGGAACAAAGCCCCTAATGTTTCACACACAAAATGAATGAATTTGATATCAAGTTTGTGTAATTTGATATGGAATTTCGATATAGGACAACAAATTTGGGCTTTGATACCAATTACTAGAAATAAGTGAGAGATAAGTTTAGATTATGCTAGTCACAATGCAGTAATCCATTGTTGAACTAAAATCCTCAATTAGGTAGATTGTAATAGAAAGAGAGTAAAGAATAGAAACAACTCATGAAACCTTAAAGAGGTCAAGAAATGGAAGGATACCAAATGACAAACCCTAATTAATATAAATAGGATTACTAGTTTTAAATGGGTTATGAATAGGAGCTTGTTCCCTAATGGGCATATGAATAGCCTAATCAATTATAAGCTATCCCTAACATATAAACCTAATCTATTTAGACAATATCGAACACAATTAATTATTTTATATTATTAAAATATATCTTTTAATTAGTGCAATAATTAATTAGTGCTAATCCATTGTTAATTTAATATTCCAATAATATGTGACCTAAACAAAAGAATACTGTTATATAAACTTTCATACACCTAAAAGATTAAAATGTTTGTATACCAAACAACACTTAAGATTTTAAATTGCAATTTATGAGGGTTAATTTTCTTGAGTTTTCTCAAATTATCTTTTGATCACCCTAATCACAATTAGGACTACACGCAACTGGAAAGCAAATCTCTTAGTCTTGATCTTAATTACTTCATGGAATCAATGCGGTGTTGAAAAAAATGCCTCACAATTTACAATTATGATTTTGTCCATGTTTGCAGGGATACTAAATCTCTAATTACAGTTTTTGGTCTTCACTTCTATCACATTTTAACATTGGCCAAGTCTTATATCTTACACCGTTCCTTATTTTCAATGTAGCAACATGTTTCTTTTTGTTCAAAATTTTAATTAATTTATGGATTAATATTAATTAATTACTAGGCTAGTAACATATTATATTTTGATAATATCAAATAATTAAATTTAATTAAGGTATGGATTGGGTTTTTAAATGTCATGGGTAGCATGTAATAAGCTAGATTATCCATAAGCTAATTTCAGAAATAGGCCCTAATTTATAGCCCATTTGTACTAGTGATCCTACTAGTGAGGGTTCATTGGTTAACCCACTTTTTCAATAAACAATTTAGTTTTTATTACACCATAATATATCTCATATTCTTAATACACATATATCCACTTGTAGCACAATTGAATACAACTAGACTTTTAGTAACAGAAATTCAACACTAATTACATCAAATGGATCCATAATATTCAAAATGGAATTTTATCATGCCATCTCATAAATTCGTACTCAAGTGTTTTGTTTCAACCAAATTAACATGTATATATTCTTATTCTCCTAAAGGAAACCATTTGCTCATATAGGCCATAAAACACATACTAGAGTTCAAATATGAAAAATTTATAACTTGAGTTATATAATTCTAATTGAGGCAAACTAGGTTGCATTTTGAAGTTTATGATGTAAACTTTCTACTCTAAAATTTCAAGTCAAATTGAATTCATCTGGTCCCTCAAAGAACATAAAAACTAGATATAAACTAGATGAATAGTATCAATGCCATGATAGCTTTTCGAGGCCAATTTTGAAAATTTGTCAAATATTCTATAGAGATCCAAAAATTACAAACTTTAGCTTTATAGAAAGCTTTGAATGTTTTCTAAATGCTCACTAAATTTCAACCCCAAATTTGGTTATTAAGGCTATCAAGGATATGGGGACATTTTACGACTCAAAGGTCAAAATTTTAGTTTCAAAATGTACCAAATGGGCTTTAACATAAATCTCTTACCATGTGCAAATTTCAATCCATACATGTATCATATATAAATGATTCATCACATGAAGTTGGCCTTGCATTAAAAGTTCACTATCCCACATGGAAGTATGCATGTAAACCTCATGGAATTCCATATGCTAAATCATGTTCCATTGTCTCATACACATTTCTATTGGTCACAAATTCATAGTCCAGCATTCTTACACATGTTTTCATTATATTATATCAAAATATAGGTTTATATAATCATATATACAATATCATATCCGAGGCCAAATCTGTTGGCATAGTAGACTTTTTCTAAGTATTTTGTTCTTCCTTGTCCTTGCTTTGCATATGGTCATGGTTAGTGGAGACAAAAAAAATGAGATTTAAAGAATCTCAATAGCTAAACCAACATTCAAATACATATGTAGTTCACTCAAACACATGAAAGCAAGCAAGCAAGCATGCATGTTATGCAATCATAGCTAATCTATACATAAAAGAGCAAATCCATGCTCTAGGAGTTTCTTTGGCTAAAGCAAGAGGGAATCCATACCCTCAAGGGACTTTTGGCCTAAGGTAGAGCAAATCCCTACTTACCTCCCTAGTCTCACCTAACAAAGAGCCATCCCTCTCACAAATCCAACTAGGTCTTATGCAATTGCATATTCTACTTAAATAATGAACAAGCCAACTAATTGTAAATAACACATACAAGCAACCAAAGACTCAAGTAAACCAACGATATTTATAAGAATAAAGGAAAAGCTACCTTATCAAGCAAACTCAATCATTTCCCTTGTTCTCCTTCTCTTGATCCTATGGCCTCATACATACACAGTGATATGGTTCCACTTGTTTGGCCTAGGCACATCAATTAAGTTATAAAACAACTAATTAAAATATATTCAATCCCACTCTAGCAATACATATTTATATTAGGACTTAAAGTATGATTTAGATTACTTTTGGTGTGCCAAAATGACTCATTCCATATGCCAAATTTTATGTAGCAATTTTATCATTCATCTATCTCAAATTTACTCACTTTTCATAGCTGAAACAAGTCCAAAAGCTTGGTCATATCACTTATTCCATTCCTAAGGCATATTAGGATTTTTATGGAACCAAATTTGTAACATCATCAAATCTCATTCTTTTTCTCAAATTAGTAGTTCATATAGCCTTTATATTACTCATTTAGGCCTCTTAAACCATAAGACTGAATTGAAAAAGAATTCCCTAGGTATCATTTCTTTCTCTTGGCCAAGAACAACCCTAAATAGCCCTATCTTGGAATTTTATTTGTTTCATGGGGAATTTGATAATTTTGGGGTATCTATAAATCATTTCTAGTTCAATTATGGTATTATAGGAATTAACTAACTCTTCTAGGATTTTGAATTTCTCAAGGGCAAATCTAAACCCTAGGTGAAGCTATATACATTTCTTTTAATTTCTAATCAAAACCCCTTTACATATTCCTACTCTTCATCCTTCTAAACCCTAGATAACACTAAGTTTTCATCAAATACATACTCCTTCCACTCATTCTCTCTTGGCCAAAATTACACATGGCTAGAGTTTCAAAACTACAAAATTTTCCTAGCTTAAATTATACCTTACTTTGATGAGCCTTTGATGGAGATTCTTTTAGTATAATTGGTTTTTTCAATGGAGCTTTCTCATTGAAGATACTAGCCATAAAATTTACATTTTTTAGAAATCAAACCCACCATGAGAGAGAGCATAAGGAGTGGAAGAAGTTTCATAACTATGGCATTGCAAAATTTGGCACATATCCTTACATATTTTGGCTTTCTTTTCCTTCTCTCTCCTCCCTCTCTTCATATCACCATGAAAGAGTTCTAAATTTTTCTAGGTTGGTTATAGGAGAAAGAAAGGTGAGGCATGACATATATATATATATATATTAGGGTTTTATAACATTTTCAAAAATGTTGATTTTGCCCTTAAACTTTAATTCTTTTGTTTGAGTTCATTTCTTTAGTATATTTAGAAATTGATAGCTTTAGACTAAATCTTAGACTTTTTTCTTCATTAAAAATATCTGCCTAGAAGTTATAAGGATTTAAAATAGTCTAAAAATATCTGATTAAAATTATTCCTACTTAAGGCCTTAAATTATACATCGTTAGGGATTTAGCTAGACTAACCTTATTTAGTTAATCTACTAACATTATTTCATAATATTATGGTAGGGATATTCATTTCTTAAGTCAATTCTTATGTTTTCTAAATCCTTAATTTTTCTGTTAGTTAGGTTTGAATTGATTTTTTTAGTCTTGACTAGCTCTTTCTCTCTTTATGACTCCTTTCTAATTACTTTTTTCATTCTTTAGAGACTATATTAGCTTACAAAATATAGAATATTATAGTTTTCATTAGGGTTTTATGAGTTGTAGCTCTTTCCTCTTTGTCTCATGTGATTATTTTCAATTGAAGTATTCAAGAAATGGATCCCAATCTAATACTAAGTTTCATCAAAATTGATCTCCTATAATTGTTTAGCAATTGGTATCAAAGTTTCCTTTGATTTGACAGTTTGACATGTGAATTTTCTTGTATATAGTTTATTTTCTTATCTCAGATCTTGCTTTCTTTGTTAAAGGCTTAACTAATTGTTATCTGGGATTTGGTTTTCCTTGTTAAAGGCTTGATCTAATTCTTATATAGGATTTGGTTATCCTTATTAAAATTTTAATTTGATTATTTACTTGCTTTATAATTTTACTATGCACAACGTTTAAAAAAAAACTAAGAACATGAACCCTCTTAAATCTTTGTTAAATCTATGGTTTTGATTTGATTTTGGGCTACAAGCTATTGTTCGCATGTTTATAATGCCATTACACTCCTTAAATGCAGGGACTTGGTGGGTTTGTGATAAATCAAAGGAAGAAATTTTTTAAGGCATGTTTTGGGGCTTTTGGGTTTCTTTGCCAAAACTAAATTTTTCCTTCAATTTATTGCTAATTCTTGTTTAGAATAGCCTCTAATGTATTCTGAGGTCATATGACCATGCTAAAATGCATATTTGGGAGCTCATTTCAAGCTCTCTTATAAAAAATGTGCCATTGCTATGTGAAGCATAGCTTGAAAATGCTAAAGCATCTTAAAGCAAGGTCCACACGCACTACTTGGTGAATAGGGTGCATGCACCCATGAGTTGGGCCTATTTTTGCCCAAATTTTTGGTCACATATATTATTTTTCCTCCCACATTTAATGGTGATTTTCCCTTATTTTTTTGCACAGATAGAGATATTAGTTTTCTAACTTTCAAAATATTTTACACTTTATTTGGGCTGCCTCTGTAATGTCCCACATCGAGTAGGAGACCCTGGGGCTAAGGCCTTATAAGTGGGAGTGAAGCTCTCTCCACTGACTACGCGTTTTCCTAAGGGAGGAACAAAATCCCACCATGTGGGAAATGAGAGTACCATGGGGTGTCGTAAAGGGGATAATATTGTCGGAGGCTCTGTGGGGCAGTGGTATCAAAGCCGGCCTAGCCACATGTGCAACCCACTGCCCCACAGAGCCTCCGACGATATTGTCCCAGTTACGACACCCCTTGGTACTCTCATTTCCCACGTGGTGGGGTTTTATTCCTCCCTTAGGAAAATGCGTCATCGGAGGGGAGAGCTTCGCTTCCACTTATAAGGCCTTAGCCCCAAGGTCTCCTACCCGATATGAGACATTACATTCCACCCCCCTTGGGCCCAACCTGTCCTCGGGTTGCACATGTGGCTAGGCCAGCTTTGATATCACTGCCCCATAGAGCCTCCGACGATATTGTCCCTGTTACGACACCCCGTGGTACTCTCATTTCCTATGTGGTGGGGTTTTATTCCTCCCTTAGGAAAATGCGTCGTTGGCGGGGAGAGCTTCGCTCCCACTTATAAGGCTTTAGCCCCAGGGTCTCCTACCCGATGTGGGACATTACATTCCACCCCCCTTGGGGCCAACTCGTCCTCAGGTTGCACATGCGGCTAGGCTGGCTCTGATACTACTGGCTCACAGAGCCTCTGATAATATTGTCCCCGTTATGACACCCCGTGGTACTCTCATTTCCCACATGGTGGGGTTTTGTTCCTCCCTTAGGAAAACGCGTCATCGGTGGGGAGAGCTTCGCTCCCACTTATAAGGCCTTAGCCCCAGGGTCTCTTACCCAATGTGGGATATTACATTCCACCCCTCTTGGGGCCAACTCGTCCTCGGGTTGCACATGCGGCTAGGCCGGCTCTAATACCATTGCCCCACAGAGCCTTCGACGATATTGTCCCAGTTACGACACCCCGTGGTACTCTCATTTCCCGCGTGGTGGGGTTTTGTTCCTCCTTTAGGAAAACGCATCGTCGATTGGGAGAGCTTCGCTCCCACTTATAAAGCCTTAGCCCCAGAGTTTCCTACCCGATGTGGGACATTACAAATGGCACAATTCTAATAGAGTTTACTTCATGGTTATGAAGTTAACAATTGACAAAACTGTTAGACCAGGGGTTCCTAAATGGGAAACTACAACGGAATTCTTGAAGGCTATTAGGGAGAGATTTAATAGATTTGATAAAGCTCAAAAAGGCCATTACCTCTCTTTACCAAATAACACTCGCTATGATAAAGTGCCTAGGGTCAAAAAACACATCATGAAGCTTGCCAATTACAATAACAAGCTTATGTCCTTTTATCTTTATATAGGAGATAGCTTTGTTGTCTAGTGCATTCTAGACTCTCTCTCGCCAATGTTTTATAGTACTAAAGACTTGTATGATACTCAATAAGGTGAGTGGATGATTGTAATATTCTATATTTTGTAAACTAAATAGCCTCTAAAGAATGGAAAGAAATAATTAAAAAAAAAGGGTCATAGGGAAAGGAAAAGTTAGTTAGGACTAAAAGAATTGATTTGGGCCTAACTAATGGGAAAAATTAGGAATTTAGAAAACATAAAAATTAACCTTGACAAATAAATATTCCTCATCATAATATTATGAAATAAAGTTAGTAGAGTAATTAGATAATGTTAGTTTGATTAAATCCATG